>ML781129.1:24860-82504 GCA_009831015.1 Picea engelmannii | reverse complement strand
TCAATAGAAATGTCGGCTACACCTGTGGACCTGCACACCTGCTACACTTGTCATCAATGAATTACTTCCTATCTTGTTGAATGCCAAGGTCACCATCCCACTCAGGACAAATCTCTATCCTAAGTTGTTTTTAAAAAGAACTTATTGCATCTTTTTGAGAAAGTAGAGACATTGTAATATGGCATTACCATATTACAATGTAATATGGAATTACCATATTACAATGTAATATGGGATTATCGTATTACAATGTAATATGGTAATCCCATATTACATTGTAATATGGAATTACCATATTACATTGTAATATGGTATACCATATTACAATGTAATATGGTAATACCATATCTCGTGTATTTTGTTTTTTCAAAACTTAAAGGATGCACTACAATATCAACGATAGTTCGTTGGAAGCCAATTTTTATTTTGAACAACCGTGGCAATAGATATGAAAGTTCATTGCAATTTTCCATGGTTTTTCGTCGCACATACAACATCTATGTTGTAAGTTTGGTCTTGGCATAAATTTCCATCGTTATTGCCACGCTTTTTCGTCGTAATTTGCCACGGTTTTGCATCACATATACAACATATGCATCGTAATTTTTTGTCTTGGCATAAATTTTTGTCTCAATTGCCACACTTTTTTGTTGCAATTTGCCACAGTTTTAAGTCGCACATACAACATCTGCATTGTAAGTTTTTGTCTTGGCATAAATTTCCGTCGCTATTTCCATGCTTTTGCATCACAACTTTCCACAATTTGTTTTACATTGCGATGACACGTGGAGAGCTAATTTCATTGTTTTTCCCACAAAAACTTGGTTCACGGATATAGTGATGAAAAAAAGTCTTGGATTTCATGGAAATTACGACAGATAAGTGTGGCAATAACAATGAAAAACCATCGCAAATTTGGTCATATGTACTAGTGTGATCCTCATCACATTTACCACTTGGGAGATGCCGAAAGGTGTGACCTTCCTGGACATCGAGTCGTTCGAGCCACTCACTGCGAATTTCACCATGGTCTGGTACTCGAGCGATATGGGAAAATAGTGGAAGTTGAACACAGTCTTCCACATGTACTATCTCCAACTGAAGAAGGCCATCGAAGCTGTCCCTCGCATGACACCAAACACCCTGTACCGGTTTAGACCTCTCATGAAGTTCTACGCAGATTGTCACTTCATATACATCACTGCGTGTGCAGAAAAGCATAAAGTGGAGCTTGATTCATACTATAATCTCATAGAGGAGGACCTCGAAGAGATAACCAAGGACTGGTTTATAGATCTTCTCATCCCCACAGATCCTGCAGAAATGTCTGATCCCGAACTTGACATCTCAGAGGTTGCTCACAAAGAACACGACACACTTGGAACCAACAGAATAAAGAAGACTGGAGAAGTCCAAGACTTGATCAGTGCATCAGAAAAAACTTCTTCAGTATCACCTGGCCGAGGGGGTGATGACGAAGTATAAAATAAAAATGGTAGAGAAGATCAACATAAGTAAGGAGAAGTAAAACTGCCTAAGGATCCTGTTGATGAGGCTGATCCCTTGAATAAAAAGAAGGTTCCCCCCATGAAACCCACTTCCCGAAAGAAATCCAGAGCCACCTTGACTAGGATGCAGACTGTGCTCATTGTAGATGGCTTTGAATTCATCATCGCAGTAGATGATCCTGCCCAACTCCGCAAACTAGCTGATGTGACCAAAGCTCACCTTCCTCGAGCATAAGCTAAGAAATACCAGGCCACAACAGCCTTGAAACAAGACCAAGAAGAAATGGTAGAGAAACACCGGGTTGCACAAAAGGAGAATGAGGACCTTCAAGCCAAGTTTGAAGAAGAGAGGGTGTATGCCAAGCAAGAAAAAGAATAGATGCTCATAGAACAACTGGGAGTCAAAGAAGCAGTTGACAGATCACTTTGCTCTGTGACAGGCTTAGAGCCAAAGGAAAAAACCCAAGTGGAGCAGCAAGTAGCGTAGCTCGTAGAAGCTATCCAACAACTACAACAAAGAATAGGAGACTTAGAGCTATGAACAGTGCCCAACACTCCACCGTATGTACGTGATCAAAGTGAAGCAACTTCTCAAAGTGTAGTTGAAAGAATCAAGGCCCTCAACATGGAATGTAAACAACTAAGTGATTACAGTGCCTAGACTTATGAGAGATTCACTAAGGATTTTGAATTAAAGGCACCGGAGTCAAATCTCTAGGAGGAAAAGCACCAAGTAGAAACAATACAGGCGTAGTTGAAGCCCCTAAGAGGATGAAGAAATCCCAAGAACAACGCACTACTCAACAATAGGTCCACACCATTCAGAGCAAAGTCATGGAAGTGACTCAGAGGCTCCAACCAATATAGGAGGAGGCTTGCCAACTATTCGTAGAAATTGAAGACAGAGGAGTAGAACTGGAGCAAGTCATCACTACAGTTGAACAACTCTTAGAGGGACTTGTCAACAAAGAAGTAATCCAAGAGTTCACCAAACAGGAGGTCATGGCACAACAACAGGTCGAAGCAACTCGATCCAAGCTTGAGGCTTTCGAAGTAGAGCTACCCAGACTAGAGTGACTCTGGACGAGTCACAGGTAAGTGTTGGGGGCCTATTGGCCCTTAACCAAGTTTTGAGGATCCTTGGTCATGTTTGAACTACTTTTGGGACTTCGATAGGATGTTGAAGGTGGAGCGCAAGTTGAAGTAGATACTGTGAGATATTGACCCATTTTTAGGGATTTTTGGGTTTTGGGCTTATGTAACGGGTATGGGGATGTCGGCCCATGGGTTTACCCATGTTTAGGCCCGAGTTTGTAATGTATAAATATATGTCTAGGCGATGTAGGAAGGCACTTGATACCTTGCTAAGTGCTAGGGCAAGAGAGACATCTATGTGATTTTAGGTTCTAAGTGCAAGTGGTAGTTGTAATTTCTTTGTGAATACTGTGTAAGACTTGTAGAGCTAAGTGCAAGTGATCATAAGAGACTGTGGAAGGATTTGTGCTGTAACTCAGGGAAGGAGGATCTAACTAAATGCACAAATATTTTGTCCTTTACGGAGTAAGATCTCAAGGCTCTGTGCATGTAGAATATTGATAGAAGACAATAAAGACAAGAAGAGTTGGTGGACATAGCCCCAGGGAGGGGGTGAACCACGTATATCCTGTGTTGTGGTTTCTTTGTGAGTTTTGGGTGTTCTCTTATTTACGTGATTAAATTCTTAGTGTGTTGATGTATGTTAGATGAATATAATATGATAGCTTAGTGATGAATAATGTGAATGAATGTTAGATCTAATCTATGTTGATGTTCTTAGTGCTCGGTTATATTAAATCTATGTGAATATTGTGTCGTTCTGTTATTAGGGTTTATCCACGTTGTAAGATAAAGGCAAATATTGATGAACTGTAACTGCTAAGTTCTCTTTTAAAGTGTTACAATCATATATCCGTGTCCCAACTAAGGTTCTAGACATCGGAGCCCTGCAACCACCCCTGCCTCTACCTCGGGTGAGACTTCATCTGGTTTGCAGGTGTTGCCGAAAGGGTCGGTAGTTAGGGTTTTGTTGGTGCATTGTTGTAGATTTGAACCCTGGGTCTACCTGTCTGCCAACACCGGGTTATGACTAGGCTATGAATGGATGTTGACTGGGTCATAATTTTTTTATTAATTCATGAAATTTTCTTAAGGAACGAGAGCTACACCAAAGTGTCTATAGTTTTCTTTGTTCCACATGATTACTATGGTAAACGTTTCATTATAAACACTTAAAAAATCTTGACCACAATGCATGTGGCATATTGTTTTAAAGGAAAATTTTGAAATTTTAATGGAGTAGAAGAAATTAGATCAAGGGCTAAGATTAATCCGTGAGTTAGATGAACGATTGTTGAGCCAAAAATAACCAACTCGCAATATTTTTTGGGTTGTCGCAAGCCTAGATAAATGACCACCACAAGCCCCACTGTGATATTCATTAATAATGGACTCATCCTCCTCATGAGTCAATCAATGATGCAATATTTTATCCACTCCTCAACGATACAAAGTGTCATCAACGATAAGGTAGTTTTAGCTTGATGTCGTATACGTCATCGATCGTCTCTCGACAGATGTTGAGAGAACTTCAAGGTTTGAAGATAGATTAAAAAGTCTCCATACCAGGGATCTGAAGACGAGATAAGTAAAATATTTTCATCTACAAATGAATCATTATGAATAATGTCCTCATCTAGTCAAGGGAAGCATGATATTAACTCGGCAAAAAATAGCGATATCTTAGATTTCGTCGAAGAAAAATCGAGGTCAAATTCTTGAAAAATAAAAATCCACTTATTATATTTTCCTCCTATGATGCGCTGGGTAAGGACCTATTGAAATGGATTTATATATGCAACTACATTAGTTTTTCAAAGCAATATATAATGTCGTAATCTATGAACTGCATGTACAACATCCAAGGATATCTTCTCAACATGAGAATACTTAAGTTTAGGCCCAACCAATTTTCGACTAAGATAGTAAACAATGTGCTCATGGAGCTCATTGTCCTCTTGAACCATAACCATGCCAATCGTCCCTTTAGATGTGGCGATATAAAGCAAGTAATATCTATTGTAGTCTGGCAGCTTCAACAGAGGCGTCGATACCAAGGCTTTCTTAAGATCATCGAAGGATTCATGGGCTCTCTCATCCCATATAAATGGAGTGTCCTTCTTCAAAAGATGCATAAAACCCTTATTTATATTGGCACAGTTCACTATAAACCGACGGAAGAATTTTTCCTTCCCCTGTAAAACCTGAAGTTGATGAATGTTGCATGGGGGAGGAAATCAAAGTATTGCCTCAACCTTCATAGGATCCACCATGATCCCATACTCAGAGACTAAGAATCCTAAAAGATGACCAAACCTAATGTAGAAGATGCACTTGTGAGGGTTTAAATGGATGTGATAATAAGAACATCTCTCAAATACCAGTCGAAGGTGAGTAGAGTGATATACTCTCTTGCGATAGTGAGCAACGACATCATCAATTTAAGCTTCGACAATATGCTTGATATCATGAAAAGAAAAGGTCATGGCATGTTGGAAGGTTTCTCCGATGTTTTTAAGTCTAAAAGGCATTTTCTGGTATGCAAAAGTACCCCAAGGACAAATAAATATCATCTTATCTTGATCCTTAGGTTTGATCTAAATTTGATTATATCCTGAAAATCTATCCATAAAAGAAAAAACCTCACTTCCTGCACACTCATCAAGAATCTGATCAATGAAAGGAGTTAAGAATTTTCCTTTAGGACAAGCCTTGTTCAATTCTCGAAAATCATACACACACAGATGGTTCCATGTCTCTTATTCAAGGGAACGGGGTTAGATACTCATTTAGTCAATGGAACCAGGTAGATGACACAAGCATTAAGTAATTTATCTACCTTTTCCTTAATAGCAGGGGCCTTCCTAATATTAACATCTCTAAGATGTTGTCGAACAGGTCTAGCATCTATATAAGTCTTGATATCATGTTCGACAATGTGAGGGTCGATTCCTAGAATCTCTTCATATGACCAAGTGAATATGTCATGAAATTCTTTGAAGAGATTGATGTATATTTGAATTTCTCTAGGCGAACAGTCTGCACTTATATATGCATTTTCAATTTTTCTAGGAATTTGAGAGATGTCTATCATGATGGTAGGAGAAATATTCGCCATGTTTCTGTCATCATAAATTCCATGCATGTCTGGTGGGACCATGGCATGACTGAACATAGCACTCAAGGTATATCTAAAATCATCATGTTTGATCCTAACAAGCTCTGGGAGGAAGTAAGAGCGATGATGCATATCGTCCCATGGCCTATCGGGACTATTCATGACCTCTAAGATGGATTCATTTGAAGGTAAATTATATTCAAGGAAATCAGGTGAAAAAGATGATGAGGTGGCTCATATGGGTTGTAGAATGGGATCCTCCTCATCCATCTGTGAGGAGACAAGATTCGAGAAAGAAGTAGAATCAAGAACAACCTAATACGCAATCTATGTTGTTGATAGTGGCATTTCCACTCCAATATGTTACTAACCTTCATAAGACATGGTTGGGGAAGGTAGGGTACAAGGATCATTGAAATATGAAGTACATAAAGGAACAGACCTCATCAATGAAGAAGACCTACTGGACATGGCATAAATGTGATGAATTGGTGCCACGAAATCAAAGGTACCCATGAGGGAGGAATACATTCCTACACCAATATCCTCAGTTGTCAACTAAGAATTGTCGATCATGGGGATTGAAGGTCCAACTAATGCATTAGGACTAGCATGCACAAAGGATAATTGATCAACCGTCATGATTCCGTCATGATTTTTCCTTCATGAGGAAAACATAAAGTGCGTAAAATAGACGACACAAAAACAATCATGGCATAAGTCCAACTACACCCTAGTAATAAATTATAGTCAAGAAGCGCATCAACCACCTCGACATCCACCTGCACTGTCTTTCCACCTAATTGGACTAGAAAGGCGGGAAGAATTTTGTGGGGACAAAAAGAATGACCATCAAATGCAGTCAACATAGTCGGATATTGAGAGAGGTCTGGAGAGTGAATGGCTTTTCAACAGGTTAGGGACATCACGCACATTGCAGCACCTTCACCAATTGTTATCACTGAAATTTCATCCACAAACGGTTAGAGGATTCCATCATCTCCAAACACCTATTAGTTCATTCATGGCTCAAAAATTTCATTTCCAAAGGGCACAAACTATACAATTGGTTATAAAATCAGCATGCGCTCAGAATACAAAGGCAGCATGCTCACGCGTGCCAGTCGAAAACATAGGAAAAATGCATATGAACCCAATGCGTGACTGTGTATGTAAAACTCCATGCACACCTAAGAATGGCACATTTCTGTTCAGCCTCCCACCCATTTTTGGTTCAGCTCCCAAGTAGATTTTACCCTCAAATCCAAACTGAATCCAAATGGGGTGTTGGTCAAAGACCTAAGGGTGCCCTAAAGGCCCCCTTGTTCACACTAAAGACCAGTTGGATAATGCCTCAAATATTTTCTATAAAAAGAGGCCATGGGTGCACTATATTTTCAAGAATCTATATGTATTTTCATGCTACCTCTATTCTCCTACAAGGAACCTCTTTCCTTCTTGGAGCATACTAGCATCATTTCATAGAGCTATTCACCTCACCTCTTGAGTGAATGAGATTTGGATTTCTTCACCATTTCCTTTAGTTTTCTATTTGTAAGAAGAGATCTCTCATAGGGGATTCAAGATTCCTCCATTGGAGGAAGAGGGGACCCATAAGTCTCCCTTTCTCTTTGGTGTTTTCCCACTAATACAATCTATCCATTGGTGGCATGAATATTGGTCAATTGTTTGGTTGATTTTGGTTCTAATTTCCTTATGCACTTTAGTTTAGTTTCTTTAGTTGTTATTAGCTTAGTTTCTTTGTTTATTTCATGTTATTGAGTCATTTGACTCATACACTAACTTATGTCCTATTCATATGACCCAAGTGGACTTCCAAGTGTCCCTCTTTTGCTCATTCAAGTGAAGAAAAGGATACAATAGATTGGCGACCATATTGGGGATAGGTATCAATTTCCTCCCTATCTGGGTTGTTTGAGCACTTCTCTTTTGATCTATTTACCTTGCAGGGATCATAATCGGCCCAAGCCTACCTACAAAAAGCTAAATTCGGAACCGGGATAAGAGAATTTCATTCAAAATTTTCTTCCCGACCGTGTATCAGAACGTGCGCAGGTTTTTCAGCCCTCGTGCGTGTCTTCTGAGAACGTGCGCCAAAAGAACTGTGTTTATCAGCACATTTTGCACACAGTGCGCCAATAGGTTGTTGTTTCTCTACGCATTGGCACCACATGTGCCTCTGTCTACTCTGTGACCCCCGCATCTATCCAAAAATCCAACATTGTAAGGGCTTTGTGTGATATTTTGAAGGCCCCTAGCCTTGTAGATATTGATTCTATGCAATTTTTAATATGCACCACACTTAGATTCCCTCTCCACATGAAGGGTTAGTCAAAACATAGGCACTTAGGGGGTTAAAATCCATATTTCTCCTCTTTTTTATTTCATTTTTCCACATGGATGTCTCTCTTTGATTGTAAAAGTTAAGTTGAAATCATTCACTATCACATATATAAACACTTGCATTGGGACTAGAAATCAAAATTCAATCATTGATTATGCTCTTCTCTCGCACCATAGAGCGATCTTGAGAATCAAAAAAACTATTGAGGGAATATTTCATCTCCCTTAAAGATAAAATATTTAGGATAGGAAAAATCCCCCCTAGGGCTCCTCTTAGTTTATTTTTCAAACATCTTAAATTTGTAAGGGCCCATACATGCCCACATGCTGCAAAGATATGATATTTTTTAAGCTACTTTCTTAGTTTACATCACTAGGGGAGTTTAAATATTATTGTAACGAGCCCATACATGCCCACATGTTCACAATCTAGGATAGTTTTTGAGAGATTTTCTTAGATTAAATAACATTAGGGAGCTTAAAGGATTGGTAAGGACCCATATGTCCACATGCTAGTTCTCTAGGGACTTTAAAATTCTGCAAGGTTGTACCAATGGCATCTAGTAAGATAGGTAATCAAGACTTGTAAGGACCACATGAATTCCACATGCTGCAAGGTGACACCTAACTTATTAAAAATTTGACACATTTTATCACTTGCTCACACACAAAGTCACTATTCACTCACATAATTTCATCTCGAATTGTGGATGTTGAAGTAAGTTTCCTCCAAAGGGATTTTGAAACGTCTCACTTTTTCTTGAAGAAATTATCCACTCCCACTTAATTCAAATGAAATTGGTTCACACCCCCAATCTCTCAAACAACCACATCTAAAATTTTCTAAAAACTCACTAAGTTTTCCTCCACAGGAGGTGCCAAAAGAAATTTTTTGGTCTAGGTAGGATCTCAGGGATAGGCTTCCAAATAACTCCCCATTATCTGGTTCTCACATCTTCAAACATTAGAAGTTGACAAATAGGGAACTTTAAAATCCTCAAATTCAAGTGTTCCTAACACCATAATGTAGGGAGATACCCGTGAAGGGTCGAAAGCTGAGGTCCAGTTGTTTTGTGCGTTCCCCCTTGAGGCACCCACCTCTTGGACAAGATCTAGCTTGTGACCCATTTTTTAGGCCAAAAATCTAAATGTCGCACTTTGACCGAGGTACCTAGTGACCAAATTTTAGGACATCTACCCAGGTGGAAATTGTGGGCTTCAATTGCACCTTGATCAGATTTTGTGTGCCTATTGGGAAATATCACCAGCTCTTTCAAGATATGCACCCTCTACCTTTCATTATGACTGATTGTTTCATCCTTCACTAGTTCCTCTTCTAGTGGCTTCAGACCCCACTGTTGAGTACTATTGGAAGGTCCAGTGCTATTTGAGAGGAAGGACGTTACATATTTTTAGGAAATGAGCATTTGTTTTCTTTGTTATCCCACATGGACAAAATCCACCTACCCATATGTATGATTCTTTAGCAATTGATTTATGTATGATGTTCTTGTGATTACATGTGATTGTGAGAAATATTGTGAAGTTCCAAGTTATACAAAGTCTCTTGTACATTTATTTTTGTCTTCACCATTTTCACACATTCACTTTGCTATTTAGACATCATAGGGGACCCACAGAATCCCCATCGTTCCAGATGCTTGTTAAATATCCCTCCTATTCTAGGAGGAGTTCCTAGTCTTTCCAACTCATTGACTCAACCCTCTCACACCCCTGTGAGTGATACTATCTTGGGATCAACTTTGCTTGGTTCCACTTTAATTTGGTCCACTTCCCAAAGCCAACCATCCACTAGCTCTCCTTTACAAGGAAGCAAGGGGAAAACATCTTCCCAAGGGGGAAGTACAACACCACCTAACCCCCCTCACGGGTTAAGTACACAAACCACTCACACCATGGATGGAACTAATCCTCCACCACCATTCCAGATGCCATACTTGGCCTCCCTCAACATACCAGATCTGAGAAAGCTCACAAATGATCCTATATTGCACAACCCCACATGGCCTACAATGCCTACCAAACTACCTTCAGACATTCCCAAGTTTGAAGGAAAGGTAGGATAAGATCTCGCCAACCACATCATGACCTTCCACTTATGGTTCTCTTCAAACAAAATCATGGACGAATCTATCCTATTAAGTTTATCTCAGCGCACACTCACAAGTCCATCAGCCAAGTGGTATGTAGATGAAAAATCAAGGTCCCATGTGACTTTTGAATCTTTGGCCAAAGAATTTTTGACCTTCTTTCAACTACCAATCCACCATGACAATGGTATAAAACTTCTATCCGAGTTCAAACAAACCTCAGCCACACATATCGCTGGCCACATTCATGAATGGTGTCAGCAACGTGGTTTATGCAAAGAAAAAACCACCAAGCAACAATGCCTCAATTGGTTTCTCATATCACTTGTCCCTCTCCTTCCCAAAGATATGGCCTCCACCTTCATCCAGTCTAAAGAGGAAGCCATCAGCAAGGCTCAACAATACGACCTCATTTATGCATAGTTAGGATACTTATATACAGTATTACCTGATGCCCTAAGACCCTTACCATTCGACCAGGACAAACATGGGATGTATCACTCAGCAGATGGATTGATTGGTACCATGACACACCATAATCCGTACATCCAAACACCACCTATGTACAAAACACCCCAATATCCATTGATATATGTAGGACCCCCTGGTTACCCTTCCCCCCCTTGTCAACAACCATACCTTGTTGTCCTCCCTCCACCTATGATTGGACCTACGATGACACCCATGATGCACCTAGAGGTTCAACCAAGTTCTGGTACCCCCTCTACCTCAGCTTACACCCTAAGCACTAGTGAAAGCGATACACCTTCCTATGTAGCCTATGGATCATTGCCACAAAATAATTTTTATTTCCCATTTCCTAGCCCTCCATAGCTTATGGATCCACCACAAGGACAACCACATGCTAGGGTTAACTTTGTTCATCCCTCTTCTATTCAACAACTTAAAAATTTTGAACAACTGAATATGGAAAATCTGGCCCATCAATCGAATAATTCCAAAAAGAAAGGAAAAAACCGAAACAATAATAATCCAGGATGAGGGAAAAAAAAACCCTAACAAAACCAACCTGTTGGGGGAAACCAAAACCAGGGGAACCGGAATCCCCAATAGAGAAACAACAATAAATGTGAAGGGTGGAATAACAATAATAACCTTCAGACAAACTTCCCTTGTGCCCTTTGCGGTGAGTATGGCCATTATACTCACCATTGCCCCCAAATTTTCAACTTTAAATGGATGAAATAATCTGTGAATGAACCACGTCCCCCAGCACCACCTACCCCTCAGCAGGCCCCACAAAAATATGTGCAACAACCACCCCTAGATGTGTTTCAAAACCCTATTCCACACCAAGATGTGATGAATACCCAATAGGATACGTACCCTGCCCCACCATAGATGGGACACTGCTAAAACTATGGGAGTCCCATGGATCGCAATATCCTCTTCACTAGTGAAGAAGAGATCCTTCTACAAATTTGCAATTGTAAATACAACGCACCCCCTGAATCTACTCCCACCACTTCGGTAGTAGTTCCATTTAGTACAAGAACACCTTTGATGATTCCACAGCCTAACACTGAACCAACCACCCCCTCATATTCCTTGTATCCCATTACGAGGGAATGTCAACAACCCTTAGGCTAGGGCGGCACACAATTACAATATGGTCGATTACTTGGCGCAATATCCTACAACCATTTTTGTCTTGGAGGTCCTCCAAACTTGTCCCACTCAATGGAAATCATTACTTTCCACCTTGGGGACAGTCAACCCTGCTGATACTAGACTCATCACATTTGATCTAGATAGTGGAGAACCATGTCTCCCCACTTTGGTATCTTTCCAACTACCGGTCAAAATTTATAACATCATAGTTCATCGATGTATCATTGATGAATGAGCATCCACATGCATCATGTCCAAAACTGTATGGCAGAAACTCATCTTCCCTGAGCTAATGACGCAGACCCCCAACCCTCGGGCCGAGATCCGCACAGGATCGTTCTTCCTTGAATCCACAGAACTGAAATAGTTCTTTCGGGCCCTCACTGGAACCCCATGAATCCAATCCACAGGTCCTCTGTGAAAACCCACCCTGTGCAACTTAACACCAGGCATGAGCCTTACATCTCCATGCAACCACAACTAGGCCTTAACGCAAGCACCTTTCGTAACTCACGATCTCACGAGTTCGTGAGTCGAAGATCCTCAACTCCTCTTTCTCCAAACACTGATACCTAAGAATTTGATACGGGTATGGCTCCTCCTTGTTAGCGCCTTCCACACATAACCATTGGCTAGGGATAAGTTCTAGCACTACTCACAAACTTGCAACTTCATGATTTGGAATGTTGGGCCCTCGTGCTCCTCCTTTGTGAATCCCTAAGACTTGATAAGTTAACAATGGGTTGACTCCTTCCGAGGCAATGTGTGTCCACCACCTGTCACCTGTTTCCACCTTTCTCTGGGCACTTGTTGTTATGCCACCTGTCAACCATGCCATCCCTACTCAATGGACATGATGCGTGTTCGCATGATCCCTTGGCGTTCGACACTTCGTGACTTCTGCAGTCGAAAAGAAACTATTTCAACCCCCGATACATGATACCACGTGGAGGTTTGATCCGATGGTTCTCCCATGGATTGGGTCCAATGGTCTGGATCTCCTTCCCTGCTACTCGCAACTTGGAACTTTTCAAAACCAAGAATTTTGGTCTGCCCTCCAATCTCACGAACCCCGAATTCGCGAAATGATCCAACAACATGGGTTAAAACGAGATCAACAGCTCATATTGACCCTCAAATCTTGGGTGAGGGGTTTCACCAGCCTATAACCACCTTGCCACTTTGTGATGCAACTTCAACACTTCCTTCATGAAGGACTATCCACCGTTCATTTCAGCTCTTCTCCCGTGGGACCTCCTAGAGGTTAAACACCATGCACCTTCCTCCAGATCCAATGACTATGGGTCCTTTGCACTAGATCTGATGACCCATATCTAATATCCTTGTGCTCTCTCCTCCTGTGTTCCTGAACGTAGATTTCGACTGTCTAGATCTCATCCTCTCAATACCAATCCAACGGCTACTATTGCTCCTTCCCAAGCACACGCTCTCTTGGAGCCTTGGAAGATTTCAAATGCTTCAAAGGTTGAAACCTTTGTCCTTTATCCCATGAGTCCATGACCTTTAATCTCACCTGCATTACTGAAAACACTTTCCCTCTTGAGCTTTGTTCACTCTGAAATCTCAAAAGGTTTCTCGGCCTCTACACTCCTTGCAGGGTTCCTACACACAACTGTGTTATCCGTCCTGATCTTTTCCTATTTGAACCTATAAGGGATTTGACCCTTTTCTCTCCTTTCAAAGGGGAATTTGGTTCCCTCTTGGAAACCTCTTGCTCAAGCACTCCTTGCTGAAAAAACAAAGTATTCAGCAACTCTGTGAGTGTCTCACCTTGACACGTCTCCTTCCATTAGAACTCGAAAAGAGTCCTTATGTGCACTCTATGCAACTACCCAATGGACTCTTGGCATAACTTCTACAGAATCTTCAGTGACTTTGTCTTCTCACTGAACTCGAAATAGAGTTCCTTCTGTGCACTCTATGCACTTGCTCAATGCCCTCTTGGCAGAGCTTCCATAGAACCCTCGGTGATTCTATTATCTCTGTTCCTTCATCTGCACGGTATTCACCTCCAGATTATTCAGTAACTCTGAGGCTTCTCCCTGGGTCTAATACTTCCTCTGGTGCGCCCTCCTAGCACAACTCTATCCAAATTCCACGGAATTTAGAAGTGCACTCTATGCACTGGCTTACAGAACCATAGTGTTATGTCATGCAACCTCTTGCATGAAGCCACAAAGAACCATACCTGGAATCAAAGAACCCAACAGACAACAACTTATATTTGTAACCTGCAAATGCAAACTAACACACATCTACAACATATCATAAATGCATTAAGACATTCATCAACAAACATAGAATAACATGCAGGAAAATCTACTCTAACTGTATTAATATGAAATGCCTCTTTACAATGTGATCTCGGACTACAACAGAGTCATGACTTCCTCTACTCTCTAACCTTATTCTCTGTTCCTACTCTCTGAACTAAAAAACTAGATACAAAGAGGATATTTTTACAAAAGGGGGCTCCTCGAGCGCTTCCCTCCATCCTCACCAACTCTCATTAAATTACATTCAATTAGATTGAATGGTTGTCTAATCCGAATTGGATCTATATCTTAGCCTTACAACCATTAAATACGATTTCTAATCACATCTTGTGCACATGCATGGCTTTGGCTCTTCAGCCTTACAAACATTTAATACAATTTTTCAAATTTGAAATTTTAAAGTGAGAGGGTTGCGCCTCTCCTCTCCATTGAACACGTGCTGGGTGTGTTGGTTGTTTGGAGCTTGATGACGTGGAGTGATGCTCTTGCATCATAATCCTCAGCTACAAAATCATGAGCTTCTACTCATGAGCTTCCCAGCACCGCTGTTGAAATCCACCTGGATCCCAAACAATTCTCTAGAGTTGTCCATCTGCTTCGTTGTTGCTGCTGTATCTGTTTCCCTGCTGCTACAAAAGGTTCTCCTCTACTTATCTCCTCCTCACTGGCAGTTTCTGCTGTTGACCTCAACATCAGCCTTCTGATTCCCTCATTTACCTCATCTAGCCAATCTAGTCGTTGTCTCTCTTTATGCAGTCTCCTCAGTTGCACTTGTTCGTCCTTATCAATGGGCAGATCAATTAGATTCCCCCATGATATTTTCTTCCTCCATGGCCTCATCTTGCCACTCTGCTGCGAAATTTAGTTCTTCATTCTTATCACTAAGTCTCTTCTCAGCTTCCCCTTCTGACATCTTAACTTCTACCATTTCTCCTACTGGTGCATCTCCAGCTTCCTCCAGTTGCTCCTCAGACTGGAATTATGATTCACCTTCTACTGCAGACCTTAGTGTTGAAGTCATCATCATTTTTCCAGCTCCCTGGATGAAATTTCTGAGCGATTCCTTGGAATGCTCCTCTGCTAACATCTGCATGAATTTCTACTCATGGTAGTCATCTACTGGATCTAGATGGTTCAACCAATCCTCCAGCATCTCCAACTCCTTCTCCCAAGGAGTGAGCATGTCAATTGTGTGCTCCTCTTCTGCTACAGCTTCCAGTGCTATAGTTATCCCCTGTTTAGCCTCTTGACTGAAAATTTCGAGAATTTCTACTGAATTCTCTTCTTCCTCAACTGGGTCAAGTTCTGATGTATGTCTCGTTATCATCATGACAGTATTTGATGGTTGTCGTTCCTTTTTTGTGCCTACATCACAGACATAGATAACATTAAAATCATTTGGACCCATGGCCTCCTTCTCAGATTCTTGTTGCACTATACTCTCATGCGCAACACTTGTATTAGCCTCTACTAGACTAATTGGCAGAAATACTCGAATTCCCCCAATCATCAGAATACTTTTCTGACCTTCCTTCTCTGTCAGTGCCTCTTGTTGATATGAACTCACCTCTAAGTTCATCTATTCGCCCTTGCCCACTTGGAAATATGGGATTTCATCTCTTCCCTCTTAGAAGTCTATGAGATCCTCTAACGATCTCATCTCATTGTCCCCCTGGAAATCTAAACTTTCTTCACTGCCTTCATGGCATTTCACGAGATCTTCCTATGATATCTTCTAATTTCCCACCTAGAAAATTGAAAATTCCTCACTACCTGCTTGGCAGTCTATGAGATATCTTCTCAATCTCTCCTCCTCATCATCGCTGAGATTTCTCCCAGCTTCTGGTTCGCAGGCATGAACCATCTCCTCTATGGCCCTGAGGATTTTGACATACCTCAGCCACCTCCTCAACAGCCTTTGCTGTCTTTTGGACAACAATTTCTTGACTGGTCACTTTACTTTCTCCTCAGAGGCCATTCATACACCCAATATGTCTTTGTGTTATGTTGCACCCACAGTGCAAGCTCTTCCATTCTCTCCCTTATCTCAATGAGCTCTTCATCCATCTCATATTTTCTCTACTATTGGTGGTTCTTCTTTCCATTGTGTCCATGGCCTTCAGTAGCCATATTCCTGTTCCTGTCTGCCCTCCTGGCAAACTTTTTTCTGTCACTCTACAATCGTGAGTGCTTCCAGCATCTCCTATAGTCCTCCTGACTATCTATTGACTGTTGCACACCTTGCAACAATCATCACAGAGCTTCAACACTCTGTCCTCCTTTTCCTCTGGCTCCCTCTGCCTGCAATATACAGACAAAATCAAGCTCTGATACCACAACTAACGGTGTGTATCAGAGTATTTTCTTTATCTACTCTACCTCCCTCTGCCTTCAGTCTACAGACAAAAAGTGGATCTGATACTACAACTGATGCAAACTCCTAACCCTCAGGCCAAGATCCGCACAGGATCATTCTTCTTCGAATCCACAGAACTGAAATAGTTCTTTCGAGCCCTCACTGGAACCCCACAAATCCGATCCAAAGGTCCTCCGTAAAAACCCTCCCTGTGCAAATTAACACCAGGCGCAAGCCTTACATCTCCATGCGACCACAACCAGGCCTTAGCGCAAGCACCTTTCATAACTCACAATCTCTTGATTTCATGAGTCGAAGATCCTCGACTCCTCTTTCTCCAAACGTCGATACCCAAGAATGCGATACGGGTATGGCTCCTCCTTGTTAGCGCCTTCCACACATAACCACCCGCTAGGGCTAAGTGCTAGCACTACTTGCAAACTCATGACTTTGTGAATTGGAATGTTAGGCCCTCGTACTCCTCCTTTAAGAATCCTTGAGACTCAATAAGTCAACAATGGGTTGACTCCTTCCCAGGTGACATGCATCCACCACCTGTCACCTGTTTCCACCTTTCTCTGGGCACTTGTTGTTATGCCACCTGTCAACCACGCGGTCCCTACTCAATGGACATGACACATGTTCACACGATCCCTCAGCGTTTGACACTTCATGACTTCTTCACTCAAAAATAAACTCTTTCAACCCTCAAACCCTTGATACACAATACCACGCGGAGGTTTGATCCGATGGTTCTCTCGTGGCTTAGGTCCAATGTTCTAGAACTCCTTCCCTTCTCCTCGCAACTCGCAACTTCACGAAACCAAGAATTTAAGTCTTTCCTCCAATCTCACAAACCTCAAATTCACGAAATGATCCAACGATGTGGGTTGAAATGAGATCAATGGCTCATATTGACCCTAGAATCCTAGGTGATGGGTTTCACTGGCCTCTAACCACCTTGCCATTTTGCAAGATCCAATGGCTCTCGCAACATCGACACTTCCTTCATGAAGGGCTATCCACCGCCTGTTTCAGCTCTTCTCCTACACGACCTCCCAGAGGTTAAACTCTGTGTGCCTTCCTCTGGATTCGATGGTTATGGGTCCTTTGCACTAGATCTAATGGCCCAAATCTAATCTCCTTGCATTCCCTGCTCTTGTGTGCCTGGACATAGATTCCGATGGCCCAGATCTCATCCTCTCAGTACCAATACAATAGCTATTGTTTCTCCTTCCTAAGCATGCGCTCTCTCCGAGCCTTGGAATATTTAGAACGCTTTAAAGGCTAAAACCTTTGTCCTTTATCCCGTGAGTCCATGACCTTTAATCTTGCCTACATTACTGAAAACACTTCCCCACCTGAGCTTTGTTCACTCTAAAACCTTAAAAGTTTTCTCAGCCTATGCACTCCTTGCAAGGTTCCTACACACAACTGTGTTATCCGTCCTGAGCTTTTTCTGTTTGAACCTCTAATGGATTCGACCCTTTTCTCTCCTTTCAAAGGGGAATTTGGTGCCCTCTTGGCAACCTCTTTCTCAAGCACTCCTTGTTGAACAAATAGAGTATTCAGCAACTCTATGAGTATCTCACCTTGACACTTCTCCTTCCATCAGAACTTGAAAAGAGTCCTTCTATGCACTCTATGCAACTGCCCAATGCACTCTTGGCAGAACTTCTACAGAATCATCAGTGACTTTGTCTTCTCACTAAACTCGAAATAGAGTTCCTTCTATGCACTCTATGCACTTTCTCAATGTCCTCTTGGCAAAGCTTCCACAGAACCCTCGATGATTCTGTTATCTTTGTGCCTTCCTCTGCACGGTATTCACCTCTAGAGTATTCAGTAACTCTAAGGATTCTCCCTGGGTCTAATACTTCCTCTGGTGGGCCCTCCTGGCACAACTCTGTCCAAATTTTGCAGAATTTAGAAGTGCACTCTATGCACTAGCTTACAGAACCCGTAGTGTTCTATCATGCAACCTCTTGCATGAAGCCACAAAGAACCAGACTTGGAATCAAAGAACCCAACAGACAAGGACTTATGTTTGTAACCTGCAAATGAAAACTAACACACATCTACAACATATCATAAATGCATTAAAACATTCATCAACAAACACAGAATAACATGCAGTAAAATCTTCTTTGATTGTATTAATATGAAATTCCTCTTTACAATGTGAGCTCGGACTTCAATAGAGTCATGGCTTCCTCTACTCTCTAATCTTATTCTATGTTCCTACTCTTTGAACTAAAAAACTAGATACAAAGAGGATATTTTTACAAAATGGGGCTCCTTGAGCGCTTCCCTCCATCCTCACCAACTCTCATTAAATTACATTCAATTACATTGAATGGTTGTCTAGTCCGAATTAGATCTATATCTTATCCTTACAACCATTAAAGATGGTTTCTAATCACAACCTATGCACATGCATGGCTTTGGCTCTTCGGCCTTACAAACATTTAATACAATTTTTCAAATTTGAAATTTGAAAGTGAGAGGGTTGCGCCTCTCCTCTTCATTGAACATGAGCTGGTTGTGTTGGTTGGTTGGCACTTGATGAGGTGGAGTGATTCTCCTGCATCATACTCCTCAGCTACAAAATCATGAACTCCTTCTCATGAGCTTCCCAACACTACTGTTGAAATTCACCTGGATCCCAAACAGTTCTCTGGAGCTATCCATATGCTTCGTTATTGTTGTTGTATTTGTTTCCCTATTGCTACGGTAGGTTCTCCTCTACTCAGCTCCTCCTCACTAGCAGTTTCTGCTGCTAACCTCAACATCAGCCTTATGATTCCCTCAATTACCTCGTCCAACCGATCTAGTGGCTGGCTCTCTTTATGCAGTCTCCTTGGTTTCACTTCTTCGTCCTTGTCAATGGGTAGATCAACTAGATCCCCCATGCTATTTTCTTCCTCTGTGGCCTCATCTTGCCACTCTGATACAAAATTCAATTCTTCATTCTTATCACTGAATCTCTTCTCAGCTTCCCCTTTTGACAGCTTAACTTCTGTCATTTCTCCTGTTGGTGCATCTCCAGCTTCCTCCAGCTGCTCCTCAGAATGGAATTATGATTCACCTTCTGTTGTATACCTCAATGATGCAGTCATCATCATCTGTTCATCTCCCTGGCTGAAATTTTTGAGTGATTCCTCAGAATGTTCCTCTGCTAACATCTACATGATTGTCTACTCATGGCATTCATCTACTGGCTCTAGATGGTTCAACCAATCCTCCAACATATCCAACTCCTTCTCCCAAGGAGTGAGCATGTCAACTGTGTACTCCTCTTCTGCTACAGCTTCCAGTGCTGTAGTTATCCCCTGTTTAGCCACTTGACTGAAAATTTTGTGCATTTATGTTGAATACTCTTCTTCCTCAGCTGGGTCAAGTTCTGATGTATGTCCTGTTATCATCATGACAGTCTCTGATGCCTGTCATTCCTTTTTTGTACATGCATCACAGACACAGTTAACATTAAAATCATTTGTCCCCTTGGCTTCCTTCTCAGATTCTTGTTGCACTATAACCTCATGCACAACTCTTGTATTAGCCTCTACTAGACTAATTGGCAGGAATACTCGAATTCCCCCAATCATCAGAATACTTTTCTAACCTTCCTTCTCTGTCAGTGCCTCTTGCTAATATGAACTCACCTCTAAGTTCATCTATTCTCCCTTGCCCACCTGGAAATATGGGATTTCCTCTCTACCCTCCTGGAAGTCTATGAGATCCTCCAACAATCTCATCTCATTGTCACCCTGACAATCTAAACTTTCTTCACTGCCTTCGTGGCAGTTCACGAGATCTTCCTACGATCTCTTCTTATTGCCCACCTGGAAAATTGAAAATTCCTCACTGCCCGCTTGGCAGTCTATGATATCTCTACTCGATCTCTCCTCCTCATCATCACTGAGATTTCTCCCAGCTTCTAGTTCGCATGCATGAACCATATCCTCTATGGCCCTAAGGCTTTTCACATACCTCAACTACCTCCTCAACAGCCTTTGTTGTCTTTTGGCCAAAAATTTCTTGACTGGTCACTTTGCTTTCCTCCTCAGAGGCCATTCATACACCCAATGCATCTTTGCATTCTCCTGCACCCACAGTGCAATATCTTCCATTCTTTCCCTTATCTCAGCGAGCTCTTCATCCATCTCATCTTTTCTTTGTTCTTGGTGGTTCTTATTTCCACCTCATCCATGGCCTTCAGTAGCCATCTTCCTGTTCCTGTCTGCCCTCCTGGAAAACTTGTTTCTGTCACTCTGCAACCGTGAGTGCTTCCAACATCTCCTACAGTCCTCCTGACTGTCTATTGAATGTTTTGCACCTTGCAACAATCATCATAGAGCTTCAACACTCTGTCTTCCTTTTCCTCTGGCTCCCTCTGCCTGCAATATACAGACAAAATCAAGCTCTGATACCACAACTAACGGTGTGTATCAGAGTATTTTCCTTATCTACTATGCCTGCCTCTACCTGTAGTCTACAGATAAAAAGTGGCTCTGATACCACAACTAAAGCAAACCCCCGACCCTCAGGCTGAGATTGGCATAGGATCGTTCTTCTTTGAATCTACAGAACTGAAATAGTTCTTTCGGGCCCTCACTAGAACCCCACAAATCCAATCCACAGGTCCTCCGTGAAAACCCGCCCTGTGCAACTTAACACCTCCATGCGACCACAACCAGGCCTTAGCACAAGCGCCTTTCATAACTCATGATCTCATAATTTCGTGAGTCAAAGATCCTCGACTCCTCTTTCTCCAAATGCCAATACCCGAGAATGTGATACGGGTATGGCTCCTCCTTGTTAGTGCCTTCCACACATAACCACCAGCTAGGGCTAACTACTAGCACTACTCGCAAACTCACGACTTTGTGAGTTGGAATGTTGGGCCCTCGTTCTCCTCCTTTGCGAATCCCTGAGACTCAATAAGTCAACAATGGGTTGACTCCTTCCCAGCTGACGTGCATCCACCACTTGTCACCCATTTCCACCTTTCTCTGGGTGCTTGTTGTTATGCCACATGTCAACCATGCGGTCCCTACTCAACGAACGTGATGCGTGTTCACACGAGCCCTCGACATTTGGCACTTCACAACTTTTGCAGTCTAAAAGAAACTCTTTCAACCCTCGAACCCCCAATATGTAATACCATGTGGAGGTTCAATCCAATGGTTCTCCCATGGCTTGGGTCCAATAGTTTGGATCTCCTTCCCTGCTCCTCGCAACTCGGAACTTCACAAAACCAATAATTTTTATTTGCTCTCCAATCTCACGAACCCCAATTTCACGAAATGATCCAACGACATGGGTTGAAATGAGATCAATGGCTCATATTGACCCTTGAATCCTAGGTGATGGGTTTCACCGACCTCTAACCACCTTGCCATTCTGTAAGATCCAACGACTCTCGCAACTTCGACACTTCCTTCACGAAGGGCTATCCATAGTCCATTTTATCTCTTCTCCTACATGACCTCCCAGAGGTTAAACTCTGTGCACCTTCCTCTAGATCCGATGGCTATGGGTCCTTTGCACTAGATTTGATAGCCCAAATATAATATCCTTGTGATCTCTCCTCTTGTGTGCCTGGACATAGATTCCAATGGTCCATATCTCTTCCTCTCAGTACCGATCCAATGGCTACTATTGCTCCTTCCTAAGCATGCGCTCTCTCCAATCCTTAGAATATTTTGAATGCTTCAAAGGATGAAACCTTTGTCCTTTATCCCATGAGTCCATGACCTTTAATCTCACCTGTGTTACTGAAAACACTTCCCCTCCTGAGCTTTGTTCACTCTGAAACCTCAAAAGGTTTCTCAACATCTGCACTCCTTGTAGGGTTCCTGCACACAACTATGCTATCTGTCCTAAGATTTTCCTGTTCGAACCTATAAGGGATTTGACCCTTTTCTCTCCTTTCAAAGGGGAATTTGGTGCCCTCTTGGCAACCTCCTTCTCAAGCACTCCTTTTTGAACAAACAAAGTATTCAACAACTCTATGAATGTCTCACCTTGACACTTCTCCTTCCATCAGAACTCGAAAAGAGTCCTTCTATGCATTCTATGCAACTTCCCAATGCACTCTTGGTAGAACTTCTACAGAATCTTCAGTGACTTTGTCTTCTCACTGAACTCGAAATAGAGTTCCTTCTGTGCACTCTATGCACTTGCTCAATGCCCTCCTGGCAAAGCTTCCACATAACCCTTAGTGATTTTGTTATCTATGTGCCTTCCTCTGCACAGTCTTCACCTCCAGAGTATTCAGTAACTCTGAGGCTTCTCCTTGGGTCTAATACTTCCTCTGGTGCACACTCCTGGCACAACTCTGTCCAATTTCCGCAGAATTTAGAAGTGCACTCTATGCACTGGATTACAGAACCCGCAGTGTTATGTCATGCAACATCTTGCATGAATCCACAAAGAACCAGACCTGGAATCAAAGAACCCAACAGATAATGACTTATGTCTGTAACCTGCAAATGCAAACTAACACACATCTATAGTATATCATAAACGCATTAAGACATTCATCAACAAACACATAATAACATGCAAGAAAATATTCTCTGATTGTATTAATATGAAAGGCCTCTTTACAATGTGAGTTCGGACTGCAACAAAATCACATCTTCCTCTACTCTCTAACCTTATTCTCTGTTCCTACTCTCCGAACTAAAAAACTAGATACAAAGAGGATATTTTTATGAAAGGGGGCTACTCGAGCGCTTCCCTCTATCCTCACCAACTCTAATTAAATTACATTAAATTACATTGAATGTCTATCTAGTCCGAATCGGATCTAGATCTCAACCTTACAACCATTAATGATGGTTTCTAATCATAGCCTATGCACATACATGGCTTTGGCTCTTCGGCCTTACAAACATTTAATACAATTTTTCAAATTTGAAATTTGAAAGTGAGAGGGTTGCGCCTCTCCTCTCCATTGAACACGTGTTGGGTGTGTTGGTTGGCTGGTGCTTGATGACGTGGAGTGACGCTCCTGCATTAGCTAATACCATCTGTCATTACATTGAGAGCTTATGATGGATGACCATCCTCTCCTGAAGGGCACTTTCAAAATGTCCTTGTTGAACTCGGGGGAAAAACCATCCTTATTGACATTGAGGTTATCGATGCCCCACTTGATTACAATATCTTGTTCGGACGTAGTTACATGTATGCTATGAAGGAAGTAGCATATTCTATGTTTTGAACGATGATGTTCCCCCACATTAGGAAGATCATCACCATCGATCAAGTTTCACATTACGAGCCTAACCCTTCCTCCAACATCGATAACATCCTACCTTTTTTCCATTCTAATTCTGATGCCTACCCACTCATCGAGATGGCCCCCAGAATTTTCAAAGATCCATCATTGTTGGGGACATACCACAGAGCACCCCCGCTCATACACCCCTCAGCTCAAGTATGTTTCATCTCTTCCAATGGAATTGAAATTGGAGATACCATTCCTCCCATTGAGGCTTCTTCAATACATGATGTCCCACTAGCCGTAGAACTCCTACCTCATGAATCCCCTGAGAACTCTCCAACACCACTTGTTCTCGATTGTACTCTCCCCTAGGGTCACATCCCAGTTCGGGATACAGTCCCCCAAGCCATTACCCAAATCCCCTTCTTCTACCCCCCACTGGGCATACAATATTTCCAGGTAGTTGCAACGCTTACCCTTACCCTCCCTCTTTTGCTCATTCAAGTGACCAAAAGGATACAACACCAATAACAATTTGTTTGATGGTATATTTCGAGTAATCAACATGGATTTGAAAGGCCAGGTGGTAAGGAAGTGAGGCTTAACATCCGTGACATCAAACTTGATAACCTTAGACACATAGAGGTCTAGAGATCCTAAAGAAGATAGAAAGGTGTTCCTCTTTGAAGGACATGTTTGGAGCACCTCCAAAGCCAACATCACACAAGGGTTTTGACATAGATATTCGACAATCGAATAGTTTTGGCGGCTCTAGCATTAGGGTTGTGGACAGAGCATTTTAGTACTCATTTTGGAATACAAGGCGGAGGCTCTGTATCTTCAATCTACAGAGGTGTTTCCAGAGGAGGAGACTCCAGACCTAGAACAGTCTGGGAAGAACCGTAATCACGAGATTGAGTGGCTACATTAATCTGAGACTTGACCATATTTACACATAGATGGTCACCTTCATGCATCAGGGGGGTTTTATTCCCACTCGACACATTTTTGGCATTAGAGGATCTCCAAGCCATGTGTTGATTATCTAGAAATGGATTGGTCAGCATAGCGCGCGGTTGAGATAAGAGCCTCGACGCTTCCTCAATTTTCAAGCATAAGTGTTTAAGGTGATCATTTTTACAAATTTTACGAAAAACCTTCACCTTCTTCTTTTATTTCTTTCCCTCAATAGCATTGTTATTCGATCTCTCATTGTTAGCATTATCCTTGGGTTTTTTATTATTATTTGTCCCACCCTTATGATTATTACCTCATCCTTTCTTTCTATTCTTGCCTGGTTGTTGGTTACCATTTGGGTTGGTCGAAAACTATACAGAATGCACATCTATCGACTGAGTGGGAGTGGAGGATGAATACAAAGCTTTGTTATGAACACAAATATAAATATAAAATAGATATTAATAACATGATAATTAAATGATAATTAATAAATAATTTTTATTAATAATGAAAGGACATGTCTCAAAGGACATGACTATTGGTTAATGGAACCCTTATGTGGGTATATAAGTGAGCTCTCATTCTCATTTGTAATCATCTTATCTATCTATATATATATATATATATATATATATATATATATATATATATATATATAGAGAGAGAGAGAGAGAGAGAGAGAGAGAGAGAGAGAGATTTTGGATTATTTGTGCATGACGAACTTTGTTCTTCTCATTTTGTATCAGACCCCCTTATTGGGCATTCCACTCATTTGGTATTAGATCCTCTTCTTGGGCATTCCATTGATTACCAGTTGTTAGCCAACAAGTTTTTTCAGAGTTTCTTTGAATTCATGTTCTTTGACCATCTCAATCCTTTTTGCCATATAAAAACTCAGAATTCCTTTGAAGATATTCCACTGCAAATCCAAAATACGTACGTAAACGGTTTATGAATAAAAGGAAAAAATAAATAAAGTTAAAGTGTTTCAATATAAAAGTTACGTCAGAAAATGATAAAGTCAAACTATTAAATACAAAGGTGAAATCATACCTAGGAGTGTAATAGTTAGTTGACCAATAATTACCAAGAAGTTAGGAGGAGTAAAAGGTGCATCTCCATAACTTTACGAGTAAAAATGAAGTATATAATTTAAAGAAGTCAAGGGAAAATAGATAATATTAATATCTTATTTTAAAAGAAAAGATAATATTATTAACAGAAAGTGTATTTTAGTGGGGTTGGTAAAAAAGAAAAAGGTTTTTTCATAAAAGTTACCACAAAGTGTAAAATGGTGACTTAGACATCATACCTAGTACATCCAAATTAATTATCAAAGGGATATTATAAAAATAATCTTAATGCCATATTCAAAGTTATAAAAAGTGCATAGCTTTATATATTATTTGTGGATAAAGGAGAAGTAAACTGTGAGGTGATATTTTTAAAAGGGTATTTAATTAAGACACTATTAAATAACTTAATATAAAAGTATTTTTATAAAGTATAAAAAAAAGGTGTATATGTATATATATATATATATATAAGAAACTGGGGGTGAAGAAAAGTTTTTGAAGTACTAAATGTCCTTTTTCTGATATGGAGTTCAAGTATATGACAATTTTTAAAAATCAAAATCGCTTATGTCTGATTTGTGGGAAATCATTTATTATGGAAGAATATCAGGATAATTCAGAAATACAATCACGAATATTGAAAGGATAACTAGGACATTATAAAGCGAGCAATAAAAAATTACAGTTTGAAATTGAGAAGGAGAAATATTTTAATGGGTTAACAAAGAAAAACAATTGTTACTTCAAAGAGCGTATTCGGGAATTCATCGCAAAAAATCAAGAACTAAAGACAAAAAGACAAGAAATTTGCCAAAACTTACTAGAGCAAGATGAACAAATGTTACGATTAAAAAATCATAATCAAAATTTACTAGTTAAAATTAGAAAGTCAAAAGACAAGAAGCAAGGGAATAAAAATTCAGAACAAGAAAATCAAGATCTCATGGAGAAATTAACTGAAAACGAGGAAGAAATCACTTACCTAAGGAACCTTAACTAGAAGTTACTTGAACAAACTAAAATCTTAAAGGCTGAAATAAAGGAGAATCTAGAATCAGAAAAAGATGATAGGTAAAAAAATAAGGAAGAACTTTTACAATTAAGACGACATAATCAGGATTTATTAACTCGGATTAAAAATCTCAAGCATGATAAGAAGCCTTTACAATAAGATCTAGATCGAAAAACATCATTAGTTGACAAGGAAACAATGATTGACCCAAGAGAGAAATTATCTGATATTTAAATTTCGACAGTAGAAAAAGGAACCAATACAAAGTTAGTTGATGTTCAAATTCCAAAGAATGCTTACATTGACAAATCACTACAAACATCAAAAGAAGATGATTCCAAGGAAAATTCACAGATATTAGGATGCCTTATCATCATCCAAATCAAAAGAGTCATTGCGACCAATGACTAGGAGAAGAGGAAAATAAACAATGTTCTTCTTACCAACAAATAAACTACCACATTGAAAAAGAACGAAGACAAAATCAACAACTTGTAGGGAAGCTTAAAATGAGAATCCCCATCCGAATAATCAATCATCAAACAATTCCAATGAAAGTAGATTTGGGATGGACCACTCCCAAGAAGATGCAACACATCATTCTAGGAATTCAAAGGTTATATCATCTTGTTTTGTCGACAGTCACAACTACAAGCACATAAGATTTGAGAAGACACCGTGTGCCAGAACAAAAGTTAAAAGGGAAGCCTTCCAATGATTATTCTTTTAGGACAAAGCATTTTTAAAGGGAAGGCAATGTTATGAACATAAATATACATATAAAATAGATATTAATAACATAATAATTAAATGATAATTAATAAATAATTATTATTATTAATGAAAGGGCATGTCTCAAAGGACATGACTATTGGTTAAGGGTACCCCTGGGTAGGTATATAAGTGAGCCCTCATTCTCATATTCAAGATATATTGAATTATTTGTATCCTGCTACAAACTGGCTTAGAGACAACTCCTTCAACTGGTTCATCACCAAGCCTGTAGACTTATCATTTGCAGAGACTATGATGCCATCGGCATGAGGCCCGGTCTTTGTCTAGGGTTGTAATTTGACCTCGATGTGTCAGGAAGAATTCTGTATAACATCCCAGATTGAGCATATATGAGGTCCAATTGTTGGGATTTGAAAATATCTTCTTCCTCATATGATACCCTGAATGTAGAAACATCCTTTGAAATATAAGGCAATAAATACTTAAGGAACCATTCCAATAAGAAATATAGAGGAATGTAGGATTTTATCAACCTCTTCCATCTACACCACTCTTGGATATGGTCTAAGATATGGGTGGCTTTGTCCTAGCGGAGGGCCAACAAAAGTTCTATGTCGACATCATAATGAACCAGCAACTAGAAGTGGTTGAGAAAGACCAAAACCATCTGATTAAAATTTCTATATGTTCCCCCTTGTAGCTCAATGTACCATTTCATTGCAACCCCCTTGAGGGTGCATTGAAACAGACTCAAATGAATAGAATCGTCATTAAGGGAGTTGTATGAGCACCAAAGATGAAATTTGGAATGTCCAAAGGAATCTTGGTGGGGACGAGGGGGGCATGATGGATCATGATGCACAGAGTCATTCATTAATCTCGATAGATTGGGAAAATTAAGCATGGAAAGAAAAGGGAGTCGGGGTTGCGGCATTTGATCCCATGCTCCCTGGAAATATTGATGTTGAGGGACTGTAGTCCATCCAGGTTTCTAGTATACACCATAGCCTTGTCTAGTATGGTAATATCCTCCTCCAAACTGATTCATAAGATTCCATGTGGGAACCATACCTGTAGGAATGTTATAATGATGGTTATAAACATTGCCCCCAGCTGGAGTGCCTCTAGGATGGGGGTTTCCCATAGCATGAAACTGACTCCCTCCAGGTGGAAATTCAAAGGATAGAGGAGGATTCGTCATAAAAAATGTGTTAGTTGTAATTGGCATGGAGGAGGAAGGGGAAAAGGATGGAACATAGGCAGTAGATTCCCCACCTGGTTGATTACTCTATCCAGGAGCATTGAGACTAGGATTAGACCTAGGAGGAAAAGGAGGTTGGCTTCCAACCATAGGATTCATTTTGGGAATAAGAGATCCACCAAATGAGAGTGGAATATGTGGAGGAGACATGCCCCCAGGTCCAATACTAGGATTTTATTATTCATTGGAATGGAAAATGAAATTTGTGATGTCATATTCAGCATACCAAAAGAGAAATGGTTAGAGACCGACATAATGGAGTGAGCATTGTATCTAGGTGTACCAAAAAGATACCCAAAAGGGTTTGTTACTATGGGTTGAGTAGCAAGCATAGGCTATATAGGAGTGATGACAGGAACCTCCGGCACTACAACCATAGTGGTTGAAGGAGTCGAAGGAGTTCCATTAACTATAGTAGGTATAGGAGTCAAGGGACTCCTCATGCCTTTCGTACTTGACTTAGTACTCATAGTTGTATAATATAAATCCTAGTAGGTGGAGGTATGTGTACCATTTTTAATAACTTTACGCCTTTTAGAAGGCAAAGACTCAAGATGAGGTGATTACTTTAACAAACGGCAAGACCTGTGAGGAAACTAGTCTAGCTCCACGATGACTCAAGACTCGAGACATAAAAGAAAAACCTAAGGCCAACTAACAATCCAGAGAACACCAAAATAAACAAAAAGGACAAATGCACACAAACAAGATATAGTAGTTGAAAAGGGGCCTCCCTCACTATAGTAGGTATGCCTCGCCCAAGAGGGGCCTGAGACTCCCCTCAAAATATCATAGGTATCAGAATCAGTTATAATGACCCTCGTGGGATTAACAATGTAGTCGGTCAGATCCCCCTAGAGAAGTAATCCTCCATAAAGGTTGTGTGTTTTCCAACCCTAATATGGCTCAAGGTACCTGCAGAAGAACCCATGCAAGTAACCTATGTGGTTACCTATGTCAATAAACTAAATCCACCACGATACAACCAATGCGTAGGTGAATAGTCATAAGTCAAATCCACCATATGGGCAATGTAACAAAGCCCTAAATATTGAAAGTATCACCTCTCACAGAGGTAAAGTTACTGGAAAGACCCCCAAATATGAATAGATCCCCATAAATATCTATGACGCTAAGAAGGTATTAGAGGGCTATCTCTGCAACCAACTTCATGCGACATCGTGCTTAACTCCGGTGTGAGCGGAGCGTCCTGACGTCACTAATTACATAATGGATTTCACCACATCCTGGTCAGACACATACGTTGAGTTTAATAGCCTTGGAGAATTTTACTCATAAAATCCTATTCTAACGCCCTATATCCTATGCTTGTTTGTGTACTCTAAAAAATAAAATCATTTCCAATCAATTTTAATCGATCAGTGTTACTTTTAATGGATTTGTTCACTCAAAAGATGTGGTCATCAAACTAATGATGTTATGACTCAACATATCAAATAATTGAATATAAGCAAAATATTAAGTCCTAATCTTAAATTCTCAAAAGATGGTAAGATTTTTAAAATGCGACTTTCAATTCAACTACAATTTCAATAACATGCATTTTTTCCATATGTATCAAGATCAGTACTAAAAACCCAAAAGAGAAAATTCCAAAATGAAAAATATATATATATATATATTTTTATTTTCGATTATAAAGTAACAAAAATGCAAGGACTGAATAACAGCTTGATATATAGACCCTGCCACAATCGAAAAGAGACAATCCAAGCAGGATACTGTTAGCGATTTTTCTGGTTAAGGGGGTCGGAGGTGAAAGAAAAGGGTTTAAAACCCACTTGTCCTAATTTTTATGCGCAAATGCGTCTGAATTAAACGAGAATCAGTTCTGGATGGTCCAGATCCGCGCACCCAGATCAACGGCGCGTGTTGGATTCCGAACCCCCTTGCTTTTCTACCTTTAAGCGGGGGGGAGGGGGGTGTCCAGAATCGCAGGCGCAACTCTTCGACGGTTCATATTAGAGTGCCCGGATCAATGACGATGAAGACCATTCCGGACGCCCCCCCCTCCTTTCTACCTTTAAGCAGAGGGGGGGGGTCCGGAATCCCATATACAGCTTCCCGACGGCCACGATCGAGGCGCCCAGATCCACGGTGCTCGTGCAGTTCTGCCTTTCTCATCTGCCCTGTATTTAACTAGGAGGGGCCCATCTTCCTTCGTGTAAGTCCTCCTTTCCGCCTTTCCCATGCTGCCATGTGTCCTCCATCCGCCTCTCCTCCTTGGTCCACGTGGTTCTCCCGCCCGCTATTTGCCATGTGTCCCGTTCCTTTCCACATCAGCCTCTCACCCGAAGGCGAGTTCGTTTCTCCATATTCTTCCCTTCTACCTGATGTCTTCCGCCATGAATCGTCCTCCGTCGTCCTTCTCTCATTCTGCCACTCCTTCCACGCCCTTATAACCCGACACCACCATTCCTGTTGCACACTCATCCTCTGCGCTTGCCTCCATGCCCATCCCTCAAGCTATTCAAGATATTCCAGGTGGCAGCACGAGAAGTCTTCCGTATCTCGAAATGATGAGTTGGCCGAGCCATTCTCAATTCCAAGAAGTATTTATTAAAGAAGTTGGTGGTGGTTAGATATCTCCTCCGCCTTAATGGGAGAGCATGGCCATGAATTTAAGGCACGTCGATTCGCCGTTGGAACTGTCAAACAATTAAGATTGCGTCTGACATAAGTTGCACGATATTTCAGATGTTGACTGTCAGAAGACATGCAGATGCAAAGCTTTTAATGCATCTTCTTGGTTCCACTGCTGTTGTTGTTTTGAGTATATGTAGGCATTTTTGCCATTTTTGTATCTATCGATGGTAGAGCTAAGCTCCCGACTGTAAAGTTTCAGCAAATACTCTGGTTTCCTGGTTATGCCTCTGTGTTTGAGACTTCTTGGTTTATAACAAATAGTTTCTCTTTTCTTTCCATCTGGTTTCATCTTATATCGGAGAGTTCGCAGTTGAAGGATTCACGCAAACTTAGAAATCTTGTTATGATAAAGGATTTGTCGTGACATTGTTGTGTTTTCTGGTATCTTTGTTTGAATGTGAAAGGATTTTGTGTTCGAATGCATTCTTCTCCAGTCTGTCACAAACCGGATGTCTGTGATAGACCATGCACCCTTCTTGCATAAGTCTTCCACCTACTCACCCTTTTACTACGACCTACTGTTTGGAGTTTATCAAGACCTCACTCTTTCATGCATGCCTGGTCTGGTTTCTGAGTTGACACGATGTTGTTCTGAGTCTTCCTCCATTTGATCACCCTTAAACAAATCATGACATTAAACTGATGGGCGTCGGGCTCTGCTCCTGCTAGCAATCCAGGAGTGACCTCCGATAGCCAACATTTTTGGTGTCGTTGCCAGGGACGATGTTGAATATATTCCGTGGGATTGAATGACAAAGATCAACTGATTTCTGAAGGTGCATCAGATATCAGAACTAGAAGATTTCTACTATGCACCTGGCGACTCCACTGTGACGACTCCGCTAGGGAGAACCTGTTTTATCAACTGTGGCTTCGAGAGGAAGACATACGAGTTCTAACCCACACTTGCCTTTAGCCACACTGGAATTTGACGCGGAAGTAGTGCGCAGAAAGGGAAAGAGCTCTGCAAAAGGAGTCTCCATCGCTGAAAAAGGTAATACGCCATCCCCTTCTATGAAAACTCCATTTTCTTATTCTCACCTTCCTAGTCATACTTTCTCTGAAGTTTCCCGTTTTCTAAACTTCGGGAGTGTTCCTGTTGAGTTTTCTCCTCCTGGTATAGTATCAGAGGGAGAGATCCTTGTCACTCCCCCCTCAGGAGGATTCACCACTCCTCCTTTGATTACTACTGCTACGCAGAGAGAAACACCTGCACATTCGGGTCCCCTAGACTTCTCTCTGTTTTCCCCATCCTCTCCTGTGAGGACCTCTTTTCCTACATCACCTATTCACACTCCATCTCCTCCGAGTTCTCCTCCACTCAACGTCCCTATGGCTGGTGCTAATCCCCCACAGAACAGAATGGATGCCATAGTCGCTGCTAGATATGCTCCGTTGGTCCTGCCTCATCCCATGAATCCTCTCCCTGCTGGAGACTACTTAAAGTATATGCCCAAGTTCACTGGGGAGGGAGACATAACTATGGAAGAACACCTGGCTGCTTTTTACAGTTATGTAGATAACCTCAATATTGAGAATGAAGACGTCTGGATGAGAGTCTTTGTTCAAAGCTTGGATGGTGAGGTGAGGAAGTGGTTCAGGGGACTGGCCCCCGGATCTATTGCTGGTATTGAATCCCTGGACAATGTTTTCCTGAGGCAATGGGGGGATAGAAAAGATTACATCTATTATATGACTGAGTTTGGGTATTTGAAGAAGCAGGAAGGAGATTCGGTCTATGACTTCTCTAAAATATTCAATAATATGTATAACAAGATTCCTGCAGAGATAAAGCCTTCAGAAGCCTCTGCTCAAATTTCATATGCTAGTGCATTTGACCCCGATTTCTGTCTCGTATTAAGAGAAAGAAGAGCCACCTCTTTAGCTCAGATGCAAGATGAATCTATATAAGTGGAATCCAACATGTTAGCTACTGACAGACTGAGAAACAAGGCCGACACAGACAAAAGAAAAGGAAAATCAGAAGCCTCGACTTCTGACTCTACCATCTCTGGCCCATCATTGTCCCATCCTCAAGTAAATGAGCTGGCCCAAGTAATGAACTTTCTTAAAGAAGAGGTGGAAAGATTGAAGGTGGAAAGGAGGCAGATGTATAAAGGCCCTCAGAACACCGAAAATAAAGGAGGTTTCAGGAGACCAAACAATTTTGCTCCTCCAACTATGCATAAAGAGAAGGAAAGAGACATAGATGACCAAAGGATTCAGGCTCCCTTCTAGAACAAATTTGTAGCTGATGAAGAAGAAAGAGAACCAGATGAGCCTAAAATTCACTCTGTAGAAGTCACTCCTCCTTTCCCCCACCTAACTAAGTCAGCATATGAGGAATCCCTCATGAACAGTTAGCTAAATGAACTGAGCAAGGGAGACAAGGCTGGCGGTGGTAGAGGCAGGTATTACCTGAGATCTGACAAGAAGGCAGCAGCACCTGATGTTCCTGAGCCATCCACTAGAGAAGAGAAGCCTGTTGAAGAGACAACAGACAACCACAGAGGTAAGAAGGCCCAACCTCTCTCCCCTATTATTCAAAATCATGCTCCTGAGGTTAGAGAAATTCCAAAGCTTACATCTTCCTTTAGTTTCGAGCATGAAATCCAAAAGATCAGAATCCCTGTGCCCCTCACTGAGTTAATCAAACATGGGGAATTCAAAAAATGCTTCTCTGACCTGTTGAAATATGAAGCCTCGAGCCCTTCCACAGACTTCATAAGCCTCCAAGATGAAAGGCCTGCAGTGGTCCTAGGCCCCATGGTAGAAGACAGAGATGATTCATCCGGCCCTCCCTTCTACACCTCCTTGAACATACATGACAAAGTGCTGCATAATTGCTTAATGGATTCAGGGGCCTCCCACAACCTCATGCCCAAAGCTGTCATGGAAGAACTAGGATTAGAAGTCACCAAAGCCTATCATGACCTCTATTCCTTTGACTCCAGGAGGGTACAATGTTTGGGAGTCATCAAGGACCTGGTAGTCTCCATGTTTCAGCTGTCCATGAAAAGTATGGTCATGGATATAGTGGTAGCTGATGTTCCCCCCAAGTTTGGCATGTTGTTGTCAAGGTCTTGGATTAAGAGACTTGGAGGGACGCTGCAGATGGATCTCACGTATTCCACCATTCTAGTCTTTGGGGGGGAACATAGGATATTGTACAGAGAAGCCCAGCTAGCCTACATTGTCAGTGATGAAGAAAATCCCACTAATCATCCCATATATGCCTTAGACACTGACTTAGGATCTAGCTTATTGCAGGTCACTGATGAGCCTGAGCCCCCTTTACAAATCAAAAAGCAGCTCAGTCTTGACCAGGGGATGCCTTCTCCAACCACCTCTATTTGGAAGATGTTCTTTGATGGAGCTTCTTCCAGTATAGGTGCAGGCGCCGGAGTGGTTTTCAAATCTCCTTCTCAGGAAACCATATCTCTGTCATACAAGTTGAAATTTGAAGTCACCAACAATGTGGTAGAATATGAAGCTCTGGTTCTGGGATTAAGGGCTGCAAAAGAAATGGGAATCTAGGAGATAGCCATGTTCGGGGATGCATAATTAATTTTCTAGCAGGTCAAGAATGCCTATCAGACCAAGCACCCTCGCCTCAAGAATTACAGAAACGAGGTATGGGATTTAATTGATAGTTTCTTCCTAGCTTTCAACGTATCTTTCATTACAAGGGAAGAAAATGCTCCAGCTGACTTTCAAGCCTTCTTAGCTAGTTTGTTCGAAGCTCCTGCGCTGCCCGCTAACAGATTAGAGGTGGAAATAAGATACAGACCCTCTGTACTGGACAATGTCAAACATTGGAAGGTATTTGAGGATGATCAGGAGATTGAAAAATTCCTCCAATCCATCGATGACTTCTCTGCATTGCACATAGATGAGGACCCTGACGAAGAACCTGACCACCACCCTGGGGAATTGTTGAATAAAATCGTTGACCATCAGATTATTCAACTACCGAGCAATCATATACCAAAAGGTCTGATCCCATTAGAAAGATTGTTCGATGGAAACGATGTGGAAGTAAAGGGCATAATTTCAGGTGATGATGCTGATACAACTGAGTGCAACATAGGCATACCAGAGGAGCCCAAGTTTGTCAAGCTGTCAAAGAGTTTGACCGAGGAGAAGAGGATCGAGTACACTGAGCTGCTGAAGGATTTTGCTGACGTGTTCGCGTGGACCTACGAAGACCTCAAGACATACGACACATCAGTCATTGAGCACAAGATCCCACTGAAAGAGGAGGCTAGACCTTTCAAGAAGAAGCTGAGACAGATAAATCCTACGCTGCTACCTGTCATGCAGAGGGAGGTGAAAAAGTTGTTGGATGCCCAAATCATAGTCCCCTTGAGATACTCTAGCTAGGTAGCCAATTTGGTCCCAGTAAGAAAGAAGAGCGGAGAAATCAGACTCTGTTTCAATTTCAGGAACCTGAACAGGAGTTCGAGGAAGGACAATTATCCCCTGCCCAACATGGAACATATATTGCAGAGGGTCTCTGGTGCATCTAGGATATCCATGATTGATGGATTTTCTAGCTATAATCAGATATCAGTCATGCCTAAAGACAAAGAAAAGACAACCTTCACCACTCCTTGGGGCACATTCATGTATGCCAAGATGCCCTTTGGATTGATGAACGCAGGGGCAACGTTTCAGCGAGCCATGGACATAGCATTCATCGTGGAAAAAGATAAGTTTGTGGTGATTTACCTAGATGACATAACAGTCTTCTCCAAGTCTGATACAGAGCACCACTCCCACTTGAAGAAGGTTTTCCTGAAGTGCCGCAGGTTTGGCCTTTCCCTGAATCCCAAGAAATCAGTATTTTCTATGCATGAGGGGAAGCTGTTAGGCCATATAGTCTCAGCAGAGGGAGTGAGAATTGATCCTGACAGGGTAGAGGCAATTCAGGCCCTGTCACTTCCCAAATATAAAAAGGAGGTCCAAGCATTTTTGGGAAGAATTAATTTCCTGAGGAGGTTTGTCTCAAATTTTGCTGAATTGGTAAAACATATCACAACCATGCTCAGGAAGGGCCATGAAATAAAATGGACTGTTGAACCCAGGAAGTCTTTTGACCAAATAAAGAAAGCATTGACCGAGGATCCTGTGCTGATCAGTCCAGATTATTCTAAAGATTTTATGATATTTTTGTTTGCTTCCTTTGACATAGTAGCATCGGTTCTGTTGCAGAAAAACGATCAAGGGCAAGAGCATCCTATTGCCTTCTTTAGCAAGGTGCTGAGAGATGCAAAGCTCCGATACGAGATCATGGAGAAGCAGGCTTATGCCTTAGTGAAAGCTCTCAAAGCTTTCAGAGTCTATGTCTTACACTCAAAGATCATTGCATATGTCCCTTCAACCTCTGTGAAGGACATTCTTATACAGCCTGACATAGATGGAAGAAGAGGTAAATGGATCGCCAAGATCTTAGAATTTGACCTGGAAATTAAGCCCACCAAGCTAATAAAGGGGCAGGGTTTGGCCAAGATCATGGCCGAATCCAATTATAAAGCCTTGTAAATAAATTTTATCAATGAGCAAGCTGAATCATCCAACAGGGGTTCCCAAAGCACCGTGCCACTATCAGCATGCCCCTGGTACAAATATATCTTGTATTTCCTGTAGGAATTGAGACCCCCTGATGGGATGGAGAAAAGCAAGGCGAGAGCTTTAAAGCTCAAAGCTGTCAGGTATTGTCTTATTGGCCAAGCCTTATATTGGAAAGACCCCCAGGGGGTATTATTAATGTGTTTGGACCCACAACAGGCCCAGAAGGTTATGAACGATTTCCATAGTGGTCTCTGTGGAGGCCATTATTTTTGGAAAACCACAACTCAAAAGATCCTCCGAGCTGGGTACTACTGGCCCACCTTATTTCCTGATGTCTGTAGGGAAATTAGAGCTTGCATCAAATGTCAGAAGTTCTCAGGGAAGTAGCAGCTCAAATCCCTGCCATTGAAACCTGTGGTGGTCTCTGCACCTTTTCAGCAGTGGGGATTAGATTTCATCGGGGAAATTCATCCTCCCTCAAGTGGCCAGCACCGATGGATTTTGACAACAACTGAGTACTTCACTAAATGGATAGAATTTGTCCCTACCAGAAGCACTTCTCACAAAGCAATCATCAGCTTCTTGGAAGACATCATAGCTAGGTTTGGCTGCCCTAGCAAAATTGTCACCGACAATGCTTCCCCATTTCGGTATGAGCCTCTAATCAAATTTTGTGAACAATTTGGGATTTCACTGATTCACTCCACTCCCTACTATCCTCAGGGAAATGGATTGGCAGAGTCCTCTAATAAAAGTCTAATCAATCTTATCAAGAGGCTACTAGAGGATAATAAAAGGGCCTGGGACTCAAAGCTCAAATTTGCGCTTTGGGCTGATCGAGTGACAACAAAGAAGTCCCTGGGTCTCTCACCCTTCCAGCTTGTTTATGGGATTGAGGTTGTCTTCCCCACTCAGCTTGCCTTTCCTGTGGCAAATTTCCTCCAAGACTATGAGGGGGAACCCAACCATGTGCTCAGAAGAATTCATCATATGGTGGAGGTGCAACAGATCAGAGAACAGGTCCTAGACAGAGCTTACAATCGTCAGCAGAAGATCAAGCAGGCTTTTGATAGAAAAAACAAGAAGAAAGAATTTGAGCAGGGTGATCTGGTGCTCAAGTGGGATGCACCCAGGCAGGAAAAGGGCAAACACAGTAAATTTGATGCCCTCTAGTTCGGGCCTTTCAAGATCCTTGAAGTGTTTTCGAACAACACTTACAGGTTGCAGGCTCTGGAAGGCAATGAAGTTTTTAGTGGCCCAGTCAATGGGCATTTCTTGAAAAAATGTTTTCTATGAGCCGCAATCGACTCGTTTCATTTTGTTTTGTAAATATTGTTTTTTGTTTTATTTTTGTTTTTCGGACTAATAAATGACTCCATAGCCCAACAGAAAAGGCACTAAGTCTGCAAAAGAGTTCTTAGAGCATCACAGGGATGACTCTATCCCCCATGGAGCCGAATGTTAGCGATTTTTCTGGTTAAGGGGGTCGAAGGCGAAAGAAAAGGGTTTAAAACCCACTTGTCCTAAGTTTTATGCGCAAATGCGTCCGAATTAAACGAGAATCAGTTCTGGACGGTCCAGATCCGCGCGCCCGGATCAACGACGCACATTGGATTCCAGACCCCCCTTGCTTTTCTACCTTTAAGCGGGGGGGGGGGGTCCGGAATCGCAGGCGCAACTCTCCGACGGTTCAGATTAGGGCGCTCGGATCAACGGCGATGAAGACCATTCTGGACCCCCCCCACCTTTCTACCTTTAAGTGGAGGGGGGGGTCCAGAATCCCATATGCAGCTTCCCGATGGCCACGATCGAGGTGCCCAGATCCACGGTGCTCGTGCAGTTCCGCCTTTTTCATCTGCCCTGTATTTAACCAAGAGTGGGCCCATCTTCCTTCGTGTAAATCCCCCTTTCCGCCTTTCCCGTGCTTCCATGTGTCCTACATCCACCTCCCCTCCTCGGTCCACGTGGTTCTCCCGCCCGCTGTTTGCCACGTGTCCCGTTCCTTTCCACATCAGCCTCTCACCCGAAGGCGAGTTCGTTTCTCCGTCTTCTTCCCTTCTACCTGATGTCTTCCGCCATGAATCGTCCTCCATCATCCTTCTCTCATTCCGCCACTCCTTCCATGCCCTTATAACCCGACACCACCATTCTTGTTGTACACTCATCCTCCGCGCTGGCCTCCATGCCCATCCCTCAAGCTATTCAAGATATTCCAGGTGGCAGCGCAAGAAGTCTTCTGTATCCCGAAATGCTGATTTGGCCGAGCCGTTCTCAATTCCAAGAAGCATTTATTAAAGCAGTTGGTGGTGGTTAGATATCTCCTCCGCCTTAATGGGAGAGCACGGCCATGAATTTAAGGCACGTCGATTCGCCGTTGGAACTGTCAAACAATTAAGATTGAGTCTGACATAAGTTGCACGATCTTTCAGATGTTGACTATTAGAAGCCATGTAGATGCAAATCTTTTAATGCATCTTCTTGGTTCCGCTGTTGTTGTTGTTTTGAGTATATGTAGGCATTTTTGCCATTTTTGTATCTATCGATGGTAGAGCTAAGCTCCCGACTGTAAAGTTTCAGCAAATACTCTGGTTTCCTGGTTATGCCTCTGTGTTTGAGACTTCTTGGTTTATAACAAATAGTTTCTCTTTTCTTTCCATCTGGTTTCATCTTATATCAGAGAGTTCGCAGTTGAAGGATTCACGCGAACTTAGCAATCTTGTTATGATAAAGGATTTGTCGTGACATTGTTGTGTTTTCTGGTATCTGTGTTTGAATGTGAAAGGATTTTGTGTTCGAATGCATTCTTCTCCAGTCTGTCACAAACCGGATGTCTATGATAGACCATGCACCCTTCTTGCGTAAGTCTTCCACCTACTCACCCTTTTACCACGACCTAGTGTTTGGAGTTTATCAAGACCTCACTCTTTCATGCATGCCTGGTCTGGTTTCTGAGTTGACACGATGTTGTTCTGAGTCTTCCTCCATTTGATCACCCTTAAACAAATCGTGACATTAAACTGATGGGCGTCGGGCTCTGCTCCTACTAGCAATCCAGGAGTGACCTCCAATAGCCAATAGATACCAAGAAGCAAACACTCAGACCAAGATGCAAGAACAACCAATGAAAAAGATGATGAGAAAGAAAACTGCCCAAAAATTCAACAATAAAAAGGTTTCCTACAGCTCTGCAAGCACTCAACAGTTAGGACAGAGACCCAAGAAGACTCAACAACCATCAAAACTCACCCAACAAACACCAAACTTAGCAAGTAAGCTTAAAAAGTCGATGTGCGCGGTTGTTTTAGAAAAAATCGTGTATGTACGCGCCCTATAGAATGACATATCGTGTACGCATATGTCAAGATAAAACCTGTGTATATGTAGTAAAACATTGTTTGGGCAAGGGTTAAGCCAAGAAACTCATATGAAAAGTAAAAATAGGTTGTCAAGCAATCAGGCAACAAGGAAAATCAGGCTAACAGAGAGATAGTCAAGGAGAAAACACTTGAAACCCAAAAATAGAATATTTAATCCCTAGTATGGTCGCCAATTATGTTACGAGGAAAATCACTCTATGGCATGGGGTAAACCACAACAGACGTAATGACTGCAGAAATCAACTCTAATCCCAAGTATGCTATATAAATGAACATGCTAACAAGACAAGATAAAGAGACTACCTCGTCTAGACGTTCGATGAAGACCATCATTGAGCATGCAACTGAAAGCTTTATACCTTCAACTTGTCCTCAACAACCAAGATATGAAATCATATGGTGATAATATATAATGTTAGCACATACAATAGCATAATCCATTAACATTCATAACAAATATGTCCATGGAATAATAATTCAAATATTTGCAAGATATCATTTGGACGAGAAAAGAGTATTTCTATTTAAAAATGATCAACATAAGTGTATAAGTGACAAACTTCTGTGTCGACACGTCTTGGAACCAAGAAACTAAGTCCCTTCTAGTTGGGCCTCCACCACTTCAATCCTCCACCAAAGGCAAGCTCATATAAGAGAGACAATGAGTTTCTCCATCAAAGAATGAAGAGCTTGGGGGTTGAACAAAGTGTTCAAACTTTCAAGGATAAATGGATGCAGACTCAATGTGAAGTGAAAATTTCTCCAGAGTATCTTTGATCTCAAAAGTTGAATTCTCTCCTCTTCCACAGTTTGGATATGGCCTAATTTATAGCCTTCAAATGGAACTAAAGGGCTGAGTCTGAACGTTTCTAGTATATGGAAGGTCAAGGATCATGGATCTCATGACGTGACATGGAAACCCAACACAATTTTTAATTTTTACCACCAAACTCGATGTACGCGGATTGTAGTGGTGCAACTTGTGTATACACATATTTTCTAACTTGTAGGGCGCATATATGTGGAAAAATATGATTTTTTGGCTCTGGGAAGTGAAAAAGGGGACTTCAAGTCTACATAGGGAAATGGAAAGGCCTTATGAGCAAGTTGAATGGGGTGAGGCAAAACTTACAATAACATTGTTATGGTATGGTTTCCCACCTAAATTGCATAAGTTTCAAAGGGATAATGTCAAGGAGATGTTTAGAATATTGTGGAAAACTAGCTACCCCTGAAACCTAGCACCTAATTCACCACTTAAGGCATGTTTCTTGAAGTAGTTTGAACAAAATGAAGGGAAAAAACAAGAATTAAACCCTAAAGGGCATAGCAGTAAAACCCAATACAAATCTAATCATTGATGTATTACACACCAAATGACTCCCATATGACATGGAACTAGATTCATTGGTGCATTATTTTGGCCTTCGTAGCTAAAAAAAGTGCTCATACAAGGCCTATAGCATTATCCATAAACAAGTAAATGAAACACATCATGTGGCCAAATGACTCCACCACATGGATTGTGACCAATACCAATACAACGAATAGAAGTCTTATGAATATTGCAACCATGGATCATTGAAATGCTAACCTTACCATGAAATCATGCAAGTATGCAACAAAACCCTTGTTGGGAATGAAATGCAGCAATCACTTAGTCCATAGTGACTTGGTGAGGTTCTTAATCAACTTGTCCATGATATGAACCTTGCTAGGAATCAAATGTAAGATTCTAACACCATAATTAAAATTATTTAGACTATATCCAATCAAGATTCATAGTCATGGAATGTAATCATTGCTAATCATTCCCATATGGGCCTCCCCCATGAAGCCTTGACATTATTCTATGAAATTTGATTTCAGGGAATAAAATCTAATTCAATCACCATGGTTAGTCTTATGCTTGCATGTGTGGATTTATTGGCTCTAGAATAAGGTAAGTAGATCCATAGTTATGCAATAATAAGTGCATTTAAATATGATGTTGTCATCAATGACAATGCATTTGTAGACATGTATTCCAAATGTGGGAATGTTATAATTGCCCACAAATTATCTAAAAGAATGTGTAAACAAGATGTTGGTTCATGGAATGAAATCATTTTTTGTTATTCCTAGATTGGGCATCCCCATGAAGCGTTGGCATTCTTCGATAAAATGCAATTCCTGGGTATAAAACTTTACTCAATCACCAAGGTTAGTGTTTTTCCTACATGTGTGCATTTATTATCTCTATATTAAGCTAAGTATATTCATGATTATGTAATTAGAAATGCACTTGAATGTGATATTGTCATGGGAATGTATTCATAGACATAGAATGTAATAATTGTTGGTTGGGGTGGAAATAGACCTTTTTGGGGAATGAATTGTAGCAAGCACTTCATCCACTATGATTTGGTGAGATTCCTCAACTTGCGATTGACATATGTTATGATCTCTTGTACCTCTAAAGATGATTCACAAAAACATGGCCATGAAATGATAGAATCACCCCTTTTCTTCATTAAATCATAAAACCCTTAAGGAATCATTAAGGTAGGGAAACACCATATAATAATCCTTTTATGAAAGGATAAACTCATGTTCACATGCCTCTTTGAGAGTGAAAACTCCAAATGAGAAATGATCCAATACAATAACAATACTTGACATTTCATAAGGAGCACTCCATCTTTATTTATATCTACCTAGCAAACCATAACCATTATTGGCCTTTACATTAATGAATGGGCCATATTACATTTATTACATGATAACTACGTAGTGGGCCCAGTCCACATTTCATTAAATAGTCACCACATGCATACTAATATTAACACTAATAGGCCCTTATACGCCCATTATGTCACTAGGGAGAATCCCACCAATGCAAGCATTTCTAGGAACCAAATGGAATATTCCAACACCATAATCAAATGTATTAACAATGTATCCATTCAAAATTCATAGTCATGGAATGAAATTATTGTTGGTTATTCCTAGACTAACCTACCTCATGAAGCCTTGACATTCTTCTACAAAATGCAAGTCCCGGGAATAAAACCAAACCCAATCATTATGGTTAGTGTTCTCCCTACATGTGCATATTTATTGAGCCTGGAAAAAGGTAAGTAGATCCTTTGTTCTACAATAAGAAGTGTATTTGAATATGAAGTCTTCATAGTTGACAATTCATTTGTAGACATGTATGCCAAATGTGGGGATGTTAGCATTGGCCACAAATTGTTTAAAATAGTTCCTAAATGAGATGTTTGTTGATGGAATGTACTCATTGTTGGTTATTCCCAGATTGGTCATCCCCGTGAAGACTTGACAATCTTCAACAAAATTCTAGTCCTGAGCATAAAACCCAACTCAATCATCATGGTTAATGTTCTTCTAGAATGTGCAAACATGTTCAAATATAGAACAAGGTACTTAGCATGTATGTGGTTATGCAATACAAATTGGATTTAAATATAATGATGTTGGGTTTTGAAATGCAACCATTTTGTAAGTGAGATGTTGGGATATGTTGAGTCCCCATGAATCATTGGCATTCTTCTAAAAATGAAAGTCCCAAGCACAAATATTCATGCATTCACCATGGTTGGTGTCTTCCTGCATGTGCAAAGTTACTAGATCTTGAATAAGGTAAGCATATTGATGGTTATGCAATAAGAAATTCATTTGAATATGATGTTGTGTGATGTAGGAGCATCGCCAACATCAAGCGAGCCAGCATGGAAGAAAAAGACAGCTGGACAAGCCCAGCTACAAATTTTGAATTTCTCTTGGAATTGATGCGCGAACATAAATGTGGCAATTTAATGAAGCGCACTTGTATAATGTAAAAGTACCTTGAGCGATTTTCTCTCTTCCTTAGTAGGTAGAAGGAATTTAAAGTAGTTAATGCAGGTAGATAGAATTTAATTCTAGATTAGATAGTTTTAGAGCGCAAGAGGGAAACATGATATAGACACCCTCATTGTGTATTGTAACATAATGGGAGATTGGAGCAAGAGCATGCAGAGAGATGTGTAAGAACAACCATGTACAGATATTTGGATTAATAGAAAGAGGTTGATTCAAATTCATGGTTTTCATGTTTGTTCTCTGTGTATTGATGTTAAATGATATGCTCATGAATGTTTTCTTCCAGTTATACATTTGCTTTATATGCTGTGTATATGATTTCATGTTTTGAATTTGAAGTCTGAAAGGGAGAAGGAATGAGTTTCAATTGTTTCTCTATCTGAACAAGAATTCCTACAAGGAGTGCAGTTGAATTGTCCGCAAGGAATGCGTTGACAAAGGGTTCAGAAAGGGATATCTTTTGTTCTCATTCACCCAAAAGGTGCAGTTGGGTAAAGGAGACGTGCAAGGAGTGCACAGGCCAAGTGAATTCTCAGGGTTGCGAACCTGAGTGAAGTGTTTAGAGACTACTGTTGCAGGTGTGTGCAAAGTCGAAGGTATTCAGACACTTAGGAAGTGTTTGAAAGTTTGTCGCAAGGAGTGTGTGCAGGGATCTTCTGAAAGCTTAGGAAAGATAAGGCCTTCGAAAATCTTGAAGAACAGCGCAACAGAAGTTGTACCTAGAAGATTCAAGAAACCATCGTAAGTTTGCACCATAGGTGGATGAGTTCCGTGGAGGAACACTTGGTCATTCACAGAAATCGCCAAGGAAGGATGGACGGTTGGAATTCTCTGAGGAGAATTCATAATTTTTGGGAGCCATCAGATCTCACAGAGGACCAGGGGAGATACAACGAGTATTCCCTAAAGGTTCAAAGCTCAAGAGGGGAAGGACCATTGATCTGAGCCACAAGGGCCATCGGATTTACTCGTGAATTCCCATATCAGGGTTTCATGGGTTGAAACTCCGTAAACATTGCAACAGAAATCGCGATATTCCGATACGCGATATCCCAAAGGCTAAAGGAATTGTGTGGGGCCATGAAGAAGTCGGTCAGTGGACAGGTGGCACGCTATTTCGGGGTTTCGTGGTGAGAAGTCACGAAACAATCACATCAGGATTCATGATATTGCGAAGTCCGAAACGTCGATGAGGTGAAGGCATTGAAAGGTCAAACCCGTGAGTATATCGGGGTTTCAGCATATCGAGGTTCGGGAGTCAGTAAAACAAGTTGTTCGACATCGCAAGTGCTAAAATCGCGATAGGGAAAACCCTGATAAGAAAAGGTCAGCGTTGACTGGTTGTCATGCTTCAGGGATTCGAGAGTCCAACGCTCGACCACTAACCTCGCGAAGTCATGAAGTCTGATCTCCCGATTGCAAAGAGGAGATCCCGTGGAGAGGTTGTTGTGGGTGCATATTTTTGATAGGGAAATAGAAGAACCAGTTAGAGTTCTTCAGGCCGTGTGAAAGGAAAGATCCTGTGAGCACACGAACCGCCCGACCTACGGGTTGAGAGGTAGCGGGTGTGTGCATCAATGTGGTATCAGAGCATATAAAAGTTCTTTACTTTCTATAGAAGAGAAATAATTCACCATGCCGCCAAGGAGAAGGGATATGCAAACACCCAATCTAGAGGAGAGGGAAATGCCGAGAAGAAGAGGTAGGAAGATGACAGATCTAGCTATGGAGAGAGAGATGCATGATCTACAAGCTAGACTCGAAGATATGGAGATAGGGAAAAGACACACAGTCAATGAGGGGGATCTCAGTGATTCCGAAAGTGATATTGAGGATGAACATGAAGAGGAAGTTGCAGTTGAAGATGCATCAAATGAACGTTTGATCAGAGCTATTGCACGGATGGGTGTAAGAGCAAAAATGGATATTCCAGTTTACAAGGGAAACTTGGATGCAGAGGAGCTTCTAGACTAGATTAGAGATCTGGACACATACTTAGACTATGAATATGTCGAAGAGGACAAGAAATTCAAGAATGATGTCACAAGATTTAAGGGACATGCAGCATTGTGGTGGGATGAACTACAAGCTGACAGACACTGCAAGGGCAAGTAGAAGATCAAAAGTTGGGATCGAATGATCGCGAAGATGAAGGTGAAATTCATCCCCAGAGATTATCAAATTACTCTGTTCAGGAGAATGCAGAACCTGAGACAGAAGCTGATGATAGTGAAAGAATACACTGAGGAATTCTACAAACTGAACATCAAGGCAGGTCATCAGGAGAGCGATGATGAGAAGGTTTCCAGATACATGAATGGCCTGAGATATGATATCTAGGATGAGATGAGCATGGTAACCATCTGAACGGTGGAAGATGCTTATCAGATATCTCTAAAAGCAGAAGAGAAGCTGAGTCGAAAGCAGAGTCAAAGAGGTCGAGGCAGAAGTCAGCCCAGAGGCAAATCAGTTGCCCAGGATAAATACCAGAAGCCCAAGGAGGACTGGAAGAAACCTCAGACTCAAACTGAGAGAGGCAGAAGTTCACAGAGAGGGAAATATGCTGAATAGAGAGGGAAGCAAACTGAGCAAAGAGGAGATTATGCTGACAACAATACTTTTCCTCGTACTAGAGGTAGAGGAAGAGGAAGAGGTTGAGTAATAACGTGCTTCACATGTGGGAAGAATGGGCACAAGTCTTATGAGTGTCCAGATAAAAAGAAGGAGATTGGAGAAGCTCACATCACCGAGGCACAGAGGTGGTATGTTGAGGTAGAAGACGTTGAAGGTGGAAGATCATTGATGATGTGAAAAGTCCTTTTGACACCTGAGAAGGAGGTGGAGAGTTCAGTCCAAAGGACCAAACTTTTCAGGACTTCTTGCAAGACCAAGGACATGGTATACAAGGTCATTGTAGACAGTGGTAGCATGGATAATCTCGTTTCAACCGATATGGTAGAGAAGCTGGAGCTGGAGATGACTGATCATCCAAGCCCATACAGAGTTTCGTGGCTACAGAAAGGACATCAGGTTCCTATGGATTTTTTTCATCTATTGCTGGGTAGACCATGGAAATATGACAGGAATGTGATTCATGATGGGAGAATGAACACATACACCCTAGAGAAGAGTGTGAGGACACACATGTTGCTTCCAATTAAGGATAAGGAGGTAAAGCCGGAAATAAGAAACACAGTACTTCTCATGAGTGGGAAGGAACTTCTTACAGAGGTTAAGAAGAAGGAAGAACCGCAATTCATTGTGGTCAGAAAGCCTAGAATTGTTTTGACTAGCACCAAGGTAGATGATTTACCAGACGAAGTTCAGGAACTGCTAGAAGAGTTCATTGACATAATAATGGATGAATTACCTCGTTCGTTGCCACTGATCAGAAGTGTGAGTCATCACATCGATCTCATACCAGGAGCCATTTTTCCAAACAAATCCGCGTACAGATTGACGTCGTGGGAGAATGAAGAGGTTAAGAGGCAAGTCCAGGATTTGTTGGACAAAGGTTTGGTCAGGGAAATCTTGAGTCCATGTGTTGTTCCCACAATACTCAGTACGAAGAAAGACAGAGGCTAGAGGATGTGTATTGACTCAAGGGAGATCAACAATATAACCATCAGGTACAGATTTCCATTGCCGAGGATGGATGATCTGATGGATTGCTTGAGCGGAGCAAAATATTTTTCAAATATTGATTTGAAAATAGGTTATCATCATATCCGCATGAGATAAGGTGATGAATGGAAGACAACATTCAAAACCAACGAAGGGTTGTATGAATGGCTTGTTATGCCATTTGGCTTAACAAATGTGTTGAGCACCTTCATGAGGTTGATGAATGAAGTTCTGATGGATTTCATCAAAAAAAAATTGATTGTGTATTTGGATGACATATTGATCTATAGTAAAACAGTGGCAGAGCATCTGAAGAATTTGGCTACAGTGATGCAGATATTGCAGCAGGAGAAGTTGTTGATAAACATGAAGAAGTCCTCATTCATGAAGACAGAGCTCATTTACTTGGGGTTTGTTATTTCAGAAAATGAGTTGAGGATGGATCCGGATAAGGTGGAGGTAATCAAGAATTGGCCATCACCGAAAAATGTTTTTAAGGTGAGAAGTTTTCATGAATTGGCTAGTTTCTACCGAAAGTTCATCATGAATTTTAGTGGAATTAGTGCCACAATGATGGATACCGTGAAGAAAAGACACAAGTCTTTTCATTGGACAGAAGAGGCTGAAAAGAATTTTAATCTGTTGAAGAGGAAGATTACGGAATGACCAATTTTGGTGTTGCCGGATTTCCGAAGGACATTTCAAGTGAAATGCGATGCAAGCGGATTTGCAATCGGGGCAGTATTGAGCCAGGAAGACAAACCGATATCATACTTCAGTGAGAAGATGAATTAAGCGAAAGTGAAGTACTCCACTTATGATAAGGAGTTCTATGCTATCATTCAAGCATTGAAGAAATGGATACATTACTTGATCCCAAAAGATTTTGTCTTATACAGTGACAATCACGCACTGCAGTTTGTGAATCAACAGGAGAACTTGAACCAGAGACATGTCAAATGGGTTGAGTATATATAGAATTTCACTTTTTTGATTAAACATATTTTTGGTACTGCTAACAAAGTGGCTGATACTTTGAGCAGGAAGTGTTTGTTGTTGCAAGAGTTTAGAGTCAAAACATTGGGTTTTGATGATCTCAGGGACATGTATGATGAGGATCAAGATTTTAAGGAGGCGTATGAAGCAGTTGAGAATCCAGTTCTCAAAGATAGAAGCCAATGGATAGACTACATGATCCAGGAAGGGTTACTGTCTAGAGGTAATCAGCTGTGTATTCTGAAATGCTCCATGAGGGAGAATTTGTTGAAGGAGAAACACAATGGAGGATTGGCAGGGCACTTTGGTCACGACAAGACATTTGCAAAGCTAAATGAGTCATATTTTTGGCTGAGAATGAGAGCAGATGTCAAGAGATTCGTAGACAGATGCAGAATTTGCTAGCATTCGAAGGGAAGGAAGCAGAATGCGGGGTTTTATCAACCATTGCCCATACCAGAGAGGCCATGGGATGCAATTAGCAAGGATTTTGTATTGGGGTTGCCAAGAACACAAAGAGGTTGTGATTCAATATTTGTGGTGGTGGATAGATTTTCCAAGATGGAACACTTCATTCCATGTCAGAAGACCAGTGATGCAACTCACATTGCGAACCTGTTTTTCAAAGAGGTCATTCGACTTCATGGCTTACCGAGAAGCATAGTTTCGGATCGAGACACTAAATTCATAGGGAATTTTTGGAGGACCTTATGGAAGAAGTTGGGAACTAACTTGTCATTTAGTTCAACTTATCATCCTCAAACGGATGGGCAGACAGAAGTGGTGAACAGAAGTCTAGGAGACTTGCTGAGAAGCTTGGTGACAGAACACCATAGCCAGTGGGACCACATATTACCACAGGCTAAGTTTGCTTATAATGACTTGGTTAACAGGAGCACAGGGCAGAGTCCATTTTATATTGTCTATGGCATGCAACCAAGAGGAATTTCTGAACTGAGAGATTCAGAACAAACTGCAACTAGGAGCGCTAGTGCAGAAGATTTCGCAGAGGCGATGAAGGAACTTCACAGCCAGGTGAAGCAACGACTGCAGAATTCAAGCCAGGAGTATAAGCGTTGAGCAGATCAGCATAGAAGACAACTTCAATTTGAGGTTGGTGACTTGATTCTGGCAAATTTGAGAAGGGAAAGGTTCTCGAGAGGAACATATAATAAGTTGAAGATGAAGAAAATCAGGCCATGTAAGGTCTTAAAGAAATTCGGGGCGAATGCTTATGAGATTGAATTACCTGATGGGATCGAAATTTCTCTGATATTCAATATCTCAGATTTGTACCCATATAGAGCTAAGGAAGCAGAGACTAGAGATAAGCAGCCAGTGATCTAGTGGAGAAAGAAGATGCCAGTAGCAGATAAACCACAGATGGAATGCATACTGGACAAAAGAGTGAGTAAGAAGACCAGGTGGAAAGAATACTTTGAGTATCTGGTCAAATGGAAAGGCCATCCAGTTGAAGATGTCAGCTGGGAGAACAAAATAGAGATATAAAAGCATGGACAGACCGTGCGTGAACTCATGGACAAGATCCCATGAAAATTTTCAAGCAAGGGAGTATGATGCAGGAGCATCGCCAACATCAAGCGAGCCAGCACGGAAGCAAAAGATAGCTGGACAAGCCCAACTGCAAATTTTGAATTTCTCTTGGAATTTATGCATGAACATAAATGTGGCAATTTAATGAAGCACGCTTGTATAATGTAAATGGACCTTGAGCGATTTTCTCTCGTTCTTAGTAGGTAGAAGGCATTTAAAGTAGTTAATGTAGGTAGATAGAATTTAATTCTAGATTAGATAGTTTTAAAGCACAAGAGGGGAATGGGATATAGACATCCTCATTGTGTATTGTAACATAATGGGAGATTGGAGCAAGAGCATGTAGAGAGATATGTAAGAACACCCATGTACAGATATTTGGATTAATAAAAAGAGGTTGATTCAAATTCATGGTTTTCGTGTTTGTTCTCTGTGTATTGATGTTAAATTATATGCTCATGAATGTTTGCTTCCAGTTATACATTTTTTTTATATGTTGTGTATATGATTACATGTTTTGAATTTGAAGTCTGAAAGGGAGAAGGAATGAGTTTCAATTGTTTCTCTATCTAAACAAGAATTCCTGCAAGGAGTGCAGTCGAATTGTCTGCAAGGAGTGTGTTGACAAAGGGTTCAGAAAGGGATAGCTTTTGTTCTCATTCACCCAAAAGGTGCAGTTGGGTAAAGGAGCCGTGCAAGGAGTGCGCAAGCCAAGTGAAGTCTCAGGGTTGCAAACCTAAGTGAAGTGTTTAGAGACTGTTGCTGCAGGTGTTGCAGAGTCGAAGGGATTCAAACACTTAGGAAGTGTTTGAAAGTTTGTTGTAAGGAGTGTGTGCAGGGATCTTCTAAAAGCTCAAGAAAGATAAGGCCTTCGAAACTATTGAAGAACAGAACAACAAAAGTTGTACCTGGAAGATTCAAGAAAGTGTCGTAAGTTTGCGCCGCAGGTGGATGAGTTCTGCGGAGGAACACTTGGTCATTCGCAGAAATCACCAAGGAAGGACAGATGGTTGGAATTCTCTGAGGAGAATTCGTGAATTTTTGGGAGTCGTTAGGTCTCACAGAGGAGCAGGGGAGATACGGAGAGTATTCCCTAAAGGTTCAAAGCTCAGGAGGGGCAAGACCATAGATCCGAGCCACAAGGACCATCGGATTTACTCGTGAATTCCCATATCGGGGTTTCGTGGGTTGAAACTCTGTAAACATTGCAACGGAAATTGTGATATTCTGATACGTGATATCCCGAAGGCTAAAGGAATTGTGTGGGGCCACGAAGAAGTCAGTCAGTGGACAGGTGGCATGCTATTTCGAGGTTTCGCAGCGAGAAGCCCCGAAACAATCACATCAAGATTCGCGATATTGCGAAGTCCGAAACACCGATGAGGTGAAGGCATTGAAAGGTCAAACCCACGAGTATATCAGGTTTTCGGCATATCGGGGTTCGGGAGTCGGTAAAACAAGTTTTTTGACATCGCGAGTGCCAAAATCGTGATAGGGAAAACCCCGATAGGAAAATTTCAGCATTGACTGGTTGTCGGGCTTTGGGGATTCGAGAGTCCAACACTCGACCACTGACCTCGCGAAGTCGTGAAGTCTGATCTCCCAATTGCAAAGAGGAGATCCTGTGGAGAGGTTGCTATGGGTGCAGATTTACGATAGGGAAATAGAAGAACCAGTTAGAGTTCCTCGGGCTGTGTGAAAGGAAAGATCCTATGAGCACATGAACTGCCCAACCTGCGGGTTGAGAGGTAGCGGGTGTGTGCATCATTTTCATGGGCAATGAATATGTAGAAATGTATGGAAAATGTGGTTATGTTAGCATTTCCTGCAAATTGTTTAAAAGACAACCTAAATGGCGTGTTGGTTCATGGAATGAAATCATTGTCGGTTATTCTCATATTGGCCATATTGATGAAGCCTTAACACTCTTCATTGAGATGAAAGTCTTGGGAATAACACCCAACTCAATCACCATGGTTAGCATTCAACTGGCATGTGTGGATTTATTGGCTCTAGAATAAGGTAAATAGATCCATGATTATGAAATAATAATTGGATTTGAATCTAATGGTGTTGGTTCATGGGATGCAAATCATTACCTAAATGAGATGTTGGGATATGTTAGGTCCCCATGAAGCCTTGAGATTCTTCAATGAAATGCAAGTCTTGGATGCAAAACCTAACTCAATCATAGTGATTAGTGTTCTACATGCATGTGTGTGTTTTTTTTAATCTGAAACAAGGTAATCCAATCTATGGTTATGTAATAAGAAGTGCATTTGAATATGGTGTTGTCATGGGTAATGCAATTGTAGACATGTATGCAAAATGTGGGGATTTTAGAATTGCTCGTATGTTGTTTAAAATAATTTTTAAACTAGATGTTGGGTCATGAAATGCAATCATTTTTTGTTATTTATAGATTGGTCCCCATGAATCCTTAACATTCTTCAATGAAGTGCAAGTCCCAATCATAAAATCCAACTCCATCACCGTAGTTAGTGTGTTGCATGCACGTAGAAATTTATTGGATATGGAACAACGTAAGAATATCCATGCTTATCTAATAAGAAGTTTGTTTTAATATGATGTTGTCATGGTTGAAAATGCATTTATAGATATGAAATGAAATCATTGTTGGTCTGGATAGAAGTAAATGCTTGTTGGGAATGAAATGTAGCAAACAACTAGTCCATGGTGACTTGGTGGGGTTCCTCAACTTGTCAATGGTCAGATGAACCTTGCTAGGAACCAAATGCGAGATTCCAACAAATAATAAAAACTATTTACATTGTATCTAATCAAAATTCATGGTTGTGGAATGTAATCATTGATGGTTATTCTGAAATTCACCCTCCCCATGAAGCCACGACATTCTTCAATGAAATAGCCCTAATTGTTTTTTTATTAACAAAGGAATTATGATTCTATTATAAATAGTTGAACATATTACAACATTGTTTATTGCAATTTCCACACTTAGTTGAGGAAAGAATAAAGGCACTAGCATGGTGTATGATTAATGGGAGATCATGGTGTATGTGTGAGAGAATCGACATGTTACCAATTTGATTATCTAGGTATGCAATGTGATTTTTTTCATAAATCTAGAGTATTAAGGTATGATATGCAATATGATTTTTTACCTAAATATCAAAGTATTAAGGTATGATAAGAAATGTGATTTTTTTCCTAAATCCAAATATTACTTTCACCATAAATCCCATAAGCCTACATTGAACAAAAATACAACAAATATTGTAATTGACTTGAGAAATGTAATTCAACTAGAAGAATAATTTCTCTTCAATATCGAGTTGTTTCTCTCTACAACTCAATTCTCACAAGCCCGATCACACCCTTCTAGCAAGACCAAACATGTGTTTCTCCCACTAAAATTACCTTCATGCCTAGTGAAATCAATCTCATATCTACATCATAACTATTCTATTGCATTGGTGGCCCTCCTAGTAACAATAAGAACCAGAGAAAACAAGCCCTGCCTTCACAAAGCTGAGAAAACTAACCATGTCATAAACCCTCTATTTTGGTAAAACAAAATTTCTATTTTGAAATGGGTGATGTTCAAAATGAATATTTTCATCAAAGGTTCTTTTCTTGCATTTTCCTAGGAAATGTAGTGTTTTTCATTTGAAATACTCAACATTTTAACCATTTTATTTTTATACGTAAAAAAATTTATTGTGTTTTCCACCATGTTTCTAGAGGTTATTTTGAAGGTCAAAATATATAGTTCAAAAATTGGTTGAAACCTTGAATATGAGGGAAAAACACATAAGTCCAAGTTTATTTCTAAATACAAATCCTAGTCCTAAGCCTAATTTCTCATACTAGTGCAAGGTTTGTGTCCTAGGTTATAAGTCTAAGTTCTAATCATAGCTATTCTTAGTATTAATTCTGCATCATAATTTTAAGTCCAAGTCCTAATCCTAAGTCTAAGCTCTAGTCCTGGTCCTGGTCCTAAGTCCAAGTCTAATTCCTAAACCTAAATCTAAGTGTAAGCCCAAGTCCTAGGTCCAATTCATGAATCATAAACCTACATTTAAGATGAAGTATTAAGCCTAAGTGTGAGTCTAAGTCCTAATTCTAACTCCCAAGTCCTAATGTTATTGTTCTCATGATGATAAAAATAGTTCATGCAATGGAAAAATCATGTTTATTACCTAGTTTTTCTAAGGAAATAATGTGACCTTATTGCTATGTTGGCATATTTCATGATTGGGATTATTGTATACAATAGTTTTATTTTATTTTGTACGTTGTAAATAATTTTATATGCATAATAATTGTGAGGTAAATGTGGTTTACAAGTCTTGACTAATGTTTTTTTAATATTTTTTATTTGCAAGAATATTTCATATCAAAGAGTTGAAAATGAGCTTAGGAGACACTGCATCGATTTCTTTTATAAGTTTCTTATGAATGGTACCCCATGTTAAAAAAAAACTATGTAATATACCTAAAGAATATTACATTTCTTATCATGTAATAATATGTTACAGGTTTGTTATGTTGGAAATGTTTAACAGGTTGTCATTGATGGCAAGTACAACAATGAAGATGGCATGAATACAGGAAGAATGTAACAGACGGGCACCAGAAGTATTTTGGGAAGAAGCTGCAGAGAAACCTCGATATGATTAGAAGAGATAGTGCAAAGGATGTTTGGTATGTTTTATAGGCAACGTAAGCTTGTCATTGATGGCAAGTACAGCAGTAATGATGGCTTGAGTACAACATCGATGATCAACAGGAAAATAGAAGATAAGTCCAGGAAGATCGAATGATAAAAGGCAATGCTGGAAAGTACAACAGTGATGATGGCTTGAGTATAGCAACGATGATCAACAGGAAAAGAGAAGATAAGTATAGGAAGATCGAATGATCAAAGGCTCGAGAAGCATTTATTATCATTGGATCCCATCCAAAATTCCCGATAGCATGAGGGCCGTCAGATCTGAATAAAGACAAGAAGAGGGCGTTGAAGAGGAGAATAGATCTCAGGCGTCAGATCTGAGCACAGGGTCCAACCACTGTTGGATCGAGGAAAACCTGCACAGTCTTTAAAAGTGCAAGGAGTAGAGGGCTCACAAATCTTGAAAGCAGGAGAGCCATCCATCTCATTGGATTATGTGGACCGTTGATCTGACTCCCTGTCAGAGTTTTGGGGATCAAGAGTTGGAGATGACAAGTAATATCATCCACAAAAATCCCGATATCGCGATATCTGAAATCGCAATGTAATCTGAGCCGTCGGATTAAGGTTGAATCTGGACCATTGATCTGACTCCCTGTCAGAGTTTCGGGGATCAAGAGTTGGATATATCAAAGAATATTGACATCAAGAATCCTAAAATCCCGATGTGTGAAATCCCGACTGACTGAACCATCAGATCAAGATGTGATCTATACCATCGACCCGACTCACGTCAGTAGACCACGTCAGTTAGGAACACATGGCACAACCAGGTAATGACAAGTGTCAGACCGATTCAACATGCCAAGCACATGTAAGTCATGAATCAGGGTGACACGTGGCAGTTATTTAACACATGTGACATCAACAGACTTACACCTTGATGGAGTTTCGAGGATCGCGTGTTGGAGATGTCAAAGAAACAATGCAATAGGAATTTCGATTTCGCGATATGAAAAATTGTGACTTAAATCGAAGTTGTTGAATCAAGATCAAATCTGGACCGTTGATTCCAGTCCATGTCGGAGTTTCGAGGATCGAGTGTTGAATTTGTCAAAGAACATTCACCACAAGAATCCCGATTTCGGGATATGTGAAATCATGATGTAATCTGAGACGTCAAATCAAGATTTGATCTAGACCGTTGATTCCAGTCAATGGAGAGGCATCGGGGATCGAGATTTGGACATGTCAAAGATTATTGACATCAGGAATCCCGATATCATGATATGAAAAATTGTAATTTAATCGCAACCGTTGAATAGAGATCAGATATGGATCATTGATCAAACTCCATATCGGAGTTTTGTGAATCACGACATAGAGAGGAAAAGAACTCAATGCATCAAGAATGCCGAAATCATGAAATCGTGATTCAATCATAGCCGTTGAATCAAGATTAGATCTGGACCATGGAATCACAGGACATGTGGCAAGTGATCAAAATTTCACTGACTTGGGGTCAACGGAGCATAGTGTCAAAAATTGTGAAAGCGCCTTATGCATAAGGATGTGGTCACAACCCTTGGACACACCAGTGAGAGATGGAGAAAGAGATAGAGAAACCAAGCTCATTTTCGAGGATCGCGACTTGGAGAGGAAAGAACACAATGCAATAGAAATGCCAAAATGTCGAAACCTGATTTAAAGGAAAGATTAATAAAGCTCATCCAACGACGTAGATTAACCTGAAGGATATCTGAGGGATATTGTTTCACGACACAGTGAAACTGCTAGAAACCATTGATGGTTTCTACTAGAGGATGCAAAGACACTTTGGAATGACTGACAGAGGAGGTGAAGAGTCTCTGAGAGGAATGTAGATGTTCATGGAGGCGATTGACAGCTGATGAGCATTGAGGCCTGTAACTGCAATAGAGAAGGTGAGTTCGACTGACATAGAGAAGATGAAGAGTCTCAAACTGCCAGAGAGGCTGAGGAATCTCAGTATAACATACAGTGATGCTGGACACGCGGGGTGAACCACCAGAGAAGTTGAAGAGTCACGATGATGATCAGACAGAGAACTCGAGAGGTGGAGGATAATGGCGCGGAGTCATCATGCAGAGGCATTGCAAACATTGCATGCACAAGGTGCACAGAAACTATAAATACACGGTACAAAGAAGAGTTGGGGTTGCTGTTGTTGTTGGAGTTTGTTGTGGTTGTTGTTGGTGAAGGTGATTCATGTGTGAAGAAGGATCAGAGTGCAGCAGTTGAATAGAAAAAAAGAGGAACTGTGCAGTGAATGGACATGGTGCACAGAGCATAAAAAGCAGAAGAACAGACAACGCAAGTGATGTGTGAAGAAAGGAAATGAGGCAGACAGAGAAACAAAATGTAGCAGAACAGTGATGAGTCCGGTAAGCCATTGTTGAAAATCATATCACTGTAATAAGTTTTAGTAGAAAAGATTTATATTTCAGGGTGGTTGGGTGGAGCTAGGGAGGACTGGTGTCCTCAAAGTTTCAAGTGGGTGCTTGAACACAGGGAGTTGGTGCTTCCTTCT
>ML781129.1:0-24760 GCA_009831015.1 Picea engelmannii | reverse complement strand
GCAGCTTGCAAAACTGAGGTTGTAGCCTCATTATGAGTTGGTGCTCATATGTATGATAATGTAAAGAATGTAATTATTACTTATCATATAAAGAAAAAGAGGTTTTTACCCTGTATGGGTTTCCTCGGAAAATATCTGTCTCTATGCTTCTCATATATGTGACTGATGTTGAATGTGTCAGTGTTTATTTCCCTACATTATTATGATCATCATTCATTGTTTCTACAAAGAGTTTTAAAAGAAGCATAATTGTTTAAGCTCAGTAACAACTAATTCACCCCCCCCCCTCTCATTTGTCCAACATGTTATTATGTAAATAGGCATTATAATATAAATGATAAGTCGTGACCTTTGCTCTATGATAAGACACGACCTTTGGTATATGATAAGTCATGTCCTTCATGACCTTTTCCAAGGACATGACTTATCATTCCCCACGTGTATTTATATACACAAATTGTATTTCATATGATATGAAGAAAATATGTAAAATGGATAGTAAATAAAAAATCCTTTATTATGAATGGGGTCTAGGGACAACCACAAACAACCAAGAAGAGGAGTATGCTCTCATTTAGGGACTATTATATATAAATTCAATCATCATGAAGACTTTTATATTTACTAGGGACTCATTGATAATCATTAATCTAATGAATAATAAGAAAAACCCATCTAATAGTAAGTTGACTCATCTCATAGTTAGAATTAAAAGGGAGGTTCTTCGATTTGAGGATATCAAGTTTTTCCATATTTTGAGGATTTTAAATCAACAAGAAAATGCATGCACCAATAGGGAGTCTAGATTGAATGAAGGAACTCTAATAAATATGCATGTTGACATGTTCCAAGAATTCTAACACACATATATCAAATCAACAAAGAAGACATATTCTATTTAGTCAATGGAGGGATGTAAAGTGCATCACCCTTATGGCCTACCTACACATGCCACCCTTAATGCATCGTCAATGAATTGAAGCTTTGGGATTATTAATGCAAGAGGAAGGTGGGATTATGACTCATGGGGTAGAAACTGAAGCAATGATCAATTTGGTGGCTATAGCCTCTAGTTATATTGGATATTCGGGTAAGCCTTCTCATTAGAGGTTTGTTGGTGTACTTTGATGTTGGTCAATTCATTTCATAGTAGATCCTCGTGGTTCTAATCTTGGTTTGGTGCATTGCATTGGATCTAATAAAAATCTTTATGTTTAATAGCTTTATGTTTTCATTCATGGTTCATAACACTAGTAGCTAGGGGTTTGGGTATCTCATCATGTTGATTTTGATTAGTCTTCTTTTGGGGGCTGCTTTGAATTCTCAATTTTGAGTTTTGAAAGATATTTTGGGAAAGTTTGGCTCTCTACAGAGTGGTCCTCAGGTAGCAACCAAAGACAACTCTAGGCCTATCTATTTCTCAAGTCTAGAAAGGTTTGGTTCATTCTTTTATATTTGTTTGGTCCAAGGCTTCCTTTTGGGTGTTTGTTTGGAAAATTATGGGAACTTTGGAATATGGATTACAAGAAAATTTAGGAAATGCACAAAGTTTTACACAAGCATGAAGACTTCATTAATAATAATAGGACATCCATATTTTCAGTGACAACTAAGGTTCATCAAATGAGCACCAATGCATTTCTCAAAATGAAATGATTATGGACACCCTCTTGCAACAAAAAAAGGCAAATTTAGGTTCTAGAAGATGAACATTCAATGCTAAGGAATATGGTTTGTAACTTTAATAAGGGTTCCCAATCTGTTGCTTCTAACTTCCTAATGCCAATTAATTATGTCCTTGATGAACTCAAGGAAGAGGAAATGGTCCACCAAATGCTTGAAGACATGGACTTCGGTCAACATGAATCACAACCTAATAATATAGGTCAAGATCAGGCATACAACAAGAATGTATTTCATTAGTATTTCTTATGTTATGTAAAACAATTATGATTTTAGGTATCACTTTTAGAGTTTATACCAATAGAAAATTTTTGAAATCCTCTACAGTGGATCATTTAGACTTCTATGTACCCGACACATACTACTTGACGGTTATTCTGGTTTTTGTTAGGAGACAATATCTTCTTTGTATTACAATGATGACCAACTCAACTACAACCTATTTTTAATACAAATATTACCTGTTTCTATTTTTTTTTAATTGAAGGGATAATTAATAGTTTTGAACTCTGATTTTTGCATAATTTCTCAATGATGTCAATTTTTAGTCATCTAAAGTAAAAAGTGTTTGTGTTGAGTCAAAAAATATACTCTTAGTGGTGCCTTGTAGCAATCCCAAGAAAAAAGTGCTCATGTCAATTTTGAGTATACTCTTAGTAATGATTCTAGTCTTATAAGTTAATTTGATTATGCTCGCCCAAAATTTCTACAACCTACAACCTATTTTAAATATAAATATTACCCATTTCTATTTTATTTTTTTTAATAAAGAGAGAATTAACATTTTTTAACACTGATTTTTGCATAATTTCTTGATGATGTCAATTTGTAGTCATCTAAAGTGAAAAGTGCTTGTGTTGAGTCCAAATATATTATTAGTAGTGCCTTGCAACAATGGACCAAAGAAAAAAGTGCTAGTGTCAGTTTTGAGTATACTCTTAGTAATGATTCTAATCATGTAAGCTTGTTTAATTATGCTCACCCAAAATTTGAAAATAGGAACCTATAGACTTTGAAAAATATATTAGAGATAAACAATCATATAAATTACCAATAATTTGTTTAATGATTGCAATATTTTACAAGAACCTAGAGAAAAAAAGTAGTATTAGTAATGAGATCGTTGTAGTTTCTCCAGCATTGTCATATGTATGTTTGTACAACAATTATGTACATTTTATCTCTATTCCATAGACTAGGTGGTTGGGTAGCATGTTTCTTATCCTCCCCACCCAAGTTCAATCCTCAAAGTGGACAAGTTGACCTATTGCGATAAGGCTATAAGGGTAGGAAACCCCTAGGATAGAAGTTCACACCCCTGGTTGATGTGCTTCAGGGCGTCTCGACCCTTGCTAAGGCATAAGTTTCCTACTAGGCGCTTTCTTGCAGGCTATTGACATTAGCCTAGATTTTATAGTTGCAGCCAGCCGAATTTGAACCTGGGCCTCACCTAGGTAATCCCTGTGAGTTATTGATTCCTCTTGATCCGAGATCTTTTCATCGTGACTTATAAAGAATTGTATTAAATGAGAATAAATTAAAGTGCACCATTAAAGAAGGGAAAAGTTATAAATGAAGAGACATAAGAATACGATTTGAACACAAAAACTTGATGACGGAGTTCGTCCCTGGTGGACTACATCTCTGGGTCCTACTCTCAAATGGGTAGGCTCTTTTATTAACTCAGTAAAAGAATTTGGCAAATACATGAATATACCTCATTCTGGAATCAAGCTATAGAAATAATGCTCACATCAGAAAACAAACATCACCATTGGATTTGTGGCGTTGAATTACCCAAAAATGATTGTCTCCATGCTCTGATCCAACTCTGGCACTCCCAGGCCCAAGAGAAATTATGTCTCGATTTCCATGCCTGTTGCAACCTTCAATAATGACAGTACTTGTCTCAAAATCCATGCCTGTGGATGTACAGTATGGTTGTCCCCCCCCCCCTTCCTCCAGTGGCTGGAGAAACTCGACTTTAATACAAATTTGGTGGATGAATATTTCAATGTGACCGTTTAGGTGGAATGGCATTGGCACTAAAGTTAGGGCGCTAGCTATGGGGAGGTCTCAGGGTCAAACCCCATAGACTCCCATTTTATTTTTGTTGTTATAACTTTCACCAGACTTGGTTAGCAGCTTCTAGATATGGAAAACCTCCGTCAGATATAGCGAGGTCCCACCAATATATTTTTTTGAATTTTTAGATACGAGTCGTCCTTGGGAATTTCGGGGATGCCACATGTTGCTCATTGAATGGGCCACATGGAATATTTTGATTAGTCCACCTAGATGTTGATGTCACACCCATTAAAATGTATGGTACATGTGGTTCTCCCTGGATTTTTCCACGTGGTGTCTCCTAGGGGTGCCACATGGCACTTTCCTATTGGCCCACATGGACCCCTGAAAATTCCAATGGTGGGTGACACATGGCAGCCTATGGTGTTTCCATGTGGCATGATCATGTCAGCATCCCATATGATGATTTCACCCTATCATGTCAGCTATTGATGTCAGCATTACAGACAATGGCCTTGTTTGACCGCAAATATCTTTCAGACCGTAACTCTGTTTGACGAGTCGTTTGCGTCATTAGAAATATTGCGATGCGGTCTTCGTGATCATTCTGTTTTTACTGAGCTTTGGGAACTTTGAATTTTTTCCCTTTATCTATTTGCTAAATCCATTTTAAGCGTTTTGAGTTGCCTCTGTGAGTTCTTAGTTATTCTTAGCCTTCTCTAGATCCTTTTTGGATCACGCCTTCCCACTGAGAGATTTTTGGACCACCAAAATCTTTCATCAATCAACTAGTAAGTGAGGGGATTTCTCCCTCACTCTTTCCTTCTCGATCTACCATGCCTTGCTGGACCGTGTACCCTTTAGGCATACTCGAAGATAAGTAATTTCATTCCTGCGTGAAGCCTCATTCTTCGATCTAGGATGACATATTCCTCCATATGTTCCTTGACTACTTGGCTGACCTATTGAATCCTCTGAATGAACTTGTGGGTTGCATCTCTCTCCCAGACATCTTTCCCATACAACAATTCCAAGGGGATCTTAGGTGAATACCCAAGACAAGTCTCAACAGGCGAATCCTGAGTGAAAGAATACATGAATTGATTATACATAGACTGTACATACAATAACTTATCATCCCATGACTTAGGATGCTCACTGTAATATCCTCGAAGAAACTGGACCACCATATTAATTACCACCTTTGTTTGTTCGTCGGCCTATGGATGGAAAGAAATTCTCTTCCCCATCATGGTGCCCATGAGCTGCCACAAATTTGTCCAATATTCTCCTAACAATAAAGACTCTCGACCGGAGATAATGAATGTGGACATCCTGAAATGGACCCTTACATACTGGGATAACAAAAGAGCAACCTTCTTGTCACACAACCCATCCACTGATACACCTAAGTAGACATGACCCATACTAGTCATGGGAAATCACCTTACAAAATCCATTGAAAAACTTTCCCAGTGATAAGAGGAAATAGGAAGTGGTGTGTATAGCCCTGGCCTTTCAATAGTGGGCTTACAAAAGTACAACACACATTCCTTTACAATAGTGATTACAAACACTTTCCTTCAAGGAAAATGCCATCCCTGTAAATACATTAAAATTCCCAAATGCCCAAGTACAAATGAAACAAAAGCTTCTTCAATTACATGCACTTCCCTATAGGAAGGAAAACAGGGTTTACTCAAATGGTGGAGTAAGTTGTCCTGCAAACAAAACTCCTTCACTTGCAAACCCTGGAATATCCCACATACATCTTTGAAGATTTCATAATTAGTATACCATCCATCATTATGGATATGAGCTAAGGAAACATTCTTCAAAAAAATATCTGTAGCAATAGGATATCTAAAAAGCATGATTGTCCTTATGACATTGGTACTGGCACTGGTCTCAAACTTGCATGGTTGTTGAAGGTCGGGTAAGGTGAGAATTGGCACAATGTCGATCTTTAAAGTGCCGAAGGTCTTCTATTGGTTGTCTTCCCACTGAAAGACCTGTCTCATCTCAAGCAATTCATTCTTATGTCAAGGATCAACATCAGACTTATCATGGCATTCCCCCTTTACAATCATGAGTACAATATTATTGTTAGTGTTTATAACTCTTTTTACTTGTCCTGAACTAACAAGTGTTGATTTTTCCTTTATGTTGTGAGTTTTAATAATGTATTCCACTCCATCTTTTGTAAGATAGTATTTGTTTTCCTTTCAAAAGAAGATAGTCTTTCTATCATACATATAGGGACTCCCTAATACAATACCACAGACATCCAAAGGAACCGCATCTAGATCCACTTCATCTATCATCTTAGAAGCAATAGCAAACCTCAACCTACACTTCTTAGTGACAAGAACCACTCATTGAGTACTTATGTTTTGTTTTTTATTCAGCACTCACAAATGTGACATTTAAATTTGCTTTATCAGATACTCAACTGAGAGGGTAAGGTTTATGGTGAGGTCTTGTGGTTAGTTCCAACTTCTTAACAAGTGTCTCTGATATTAAATTGACTTGGGAACCCGGATCAAATAATGTGTCTATATTTGTATGTTTTGATACAACTCTTATGTGGAATAGTGAACCTAGTTTTTAGAAAAAACTTTTAAAAAATAGAACCACGAAAAAGTTGATTTTTTAAGATCTAAAATGGACAAAGTTTAAAATATAATAAAACGAAATAGAAATGGAAAAAATGGAAAAAAAACCATCCCAAACCAATTTAAAACAATAATAATAGTTCACTAAAATATTAAAATTTTAAAAAAATGGAAAAAAAAAATTAAAATGAAAAAAAAATAAAACAAATGAACTTAACAAACAATTTAAAAAATAAATAAAGAAACAATTTTAATTTAAAAAACAAATTTTGAAAATCAATTGTGAAAAAATCAAAACAACTAAAATTAAAAAGGAATTTAACAAAAAAAAACAATTTATCCCCAAGTGGGGTGCTTGTTAGTTCACATGATAGCACGGTGGGCACGATCGAGGATGTGCCTTGCCTGAGACACCAAACAATTGCAGGATTCCAACAACATTCCACACCTGTCACATTGGAGAATTTTCTGAACGATACACCTGTTCACGTTGGCATCCTTTCGAGGTCTCAAATATTGGATGATAATTACGATCAAGTGGAGGAAGAGGACCGTTGCACTCATACCTTGAATTTGCATGATGTGTATGAGGTTAGTTCAGTATCCAAGTTCAGAAATAGCATCAAGAATGGAGGTGGGCAACGTCATTCAATCGAGGAGAAGAATCAACTACATGATGGAGAGGAAGATCCCATGATAGAAACTCACCTCCCCCCTCATGATTAGCTTGATCATGGAAGTTTTCATGGATAACCCAAGGGGTTTTGCTCTAGGTATGAGCTCATTAAATTTGGACTGTGAGGGTTGGGATTCAGATTCATCATTTCTATGGTATACTCATCATTCTCCCTCTACTCTTGATTCTGCAACTAGTTTAATTCTCCTTTATGCTAGTCTATAAATGGCCCCCAGAGGAAGAAAACCTTCTCGTCCCCACTCGAAGAATCTTTCCTATGCAGTGAGAATTGCCATTGATGTGGCCAGATTCTATGAGGACTTTGTCCCAAAGGAAGATAAATCCAAATTGAAATTTCCTAAGGACAAAATCCGCCAAATCAAGGAATTACAAGAGGATGAAGATGTGGAGGTTCAGGTTGGAGGTTTCATTCCTTATTTTGGATGTACTCAGAAAATGAAACTCAAAGTTATACTACATATTGAGTTGTACTAGCACACCAAAACCATAGTGGCCATTGGTATGCTTCCCAAGGAGCAGGGTTTTCGCTAGTTGAAAATATGGCAGGAGGCATTGGAGATTCAAAATGCATATTTAACTGAAGTGTTCACCTGACTCACCAAATGTCAGGGAGGTAAATTCATTCCTCCTGCAATGAACTATGTGGGTACTGAAACCTCGGCTGCATTGGCTCATCGCAAAACTATGGACCTTACCAACTCTCGGGTTCAGCATGACAAGTGACACCTTGCTCTTTATTATTCCTTTATTTATTATGTTATATTATACAGTAATTTAGATATGAAAATAAGTATGGTCAAACATGAACTAGATATGAATTATAATTTTTGACTTGTGATTAGGTTGTTAATTGTTAAGATCTGGTTTCCTCTTAGGGGAAGAAAGTATTTTTTGTTTTTTGTGATATGGATCCCCAAGGACTATCATGGTCTCTGTAGGAATAGAACGTTAGAGCCTCCCATGTACACATATATGTAAATTTGTGTCCATGTTTAATACAAAATCTTGCTTACAAAAAAACAATGGCAAAGTAGGGGAGGGCGATTCTCCCTACTTTGTCAGTTTTTTTTTTAATTTTGTTTTTGTTTGTTTTTAAATTAAAGTTTTTGTTTAGAGTTTGTTTTTTTAAATTTAGTTTTATTTGTTTTGGTTTTTGTTAAATTGATTTTTTTAATTTGTTTTTAATTAAAAATAATAATTGGTATTTAATTAAATTTTTTCATTTTAATTAAATTTTTCTATTTATTTTTGTTAAATTGTGTTTTTTTTTGTGATTGTTTTGGGCTTTTTTTTAATCGCTTTTATTTTAGTTTCATTTTTAAACCTTTGAAAAAATTCAAAAAATTGGGTTATGCAATTCAAAAAAAAAACAGGGATTCTTTTTTAAAAAAGAATTGTTTGCGAGTTTTTTTCAATTAATTTATTTTTTTATGTAAATTAAAGAAAAAAAAGGAAAATGTTATCGGTGTCCATTGAGAACTAAGTCATGATAGGTTATTTTTAAAATAGATTACATATACGAAATCTAAGATTTGCTCCTCTGCGTTAGGGTTTGTAGTGAGATTAAAAATCTTTAGGTTTCCTCTGTCGCTCCTTGATGGAGCCCACAGGGGGGTCAACCCCCCTCCTACAAATCAGTCCTCAATGAAACTAGTCATGCAAACCACTCTGCAACTCTAGGGAAATCCTCTTGTTTCCCTTCTCAAACTAATGGTTTTGCAAGTGACCTTCCATCCCAAGATGCTTGCATGGTGTATCCTCGTTAGCCCAATGGTAGTCTGCCCAGATGGAAGCCTAGTTAGTGCATTCCAAATGTCGTCGAAATTCCCAAGTATAAAATCCATTCTAAGAAAGTAGAGAGCTATGTCCAGTATATGAAGGATCACTCAGTCATAGGAAAATTCATTGGGATCTAGACTTCAAAACAAGACTTAGTCACTTGGATTAACTCCCACTAGAAACCTAGGGACTTCTTTGATCTTAAACTTATCTCTAAGGGGTTTTTCACAGTTATATTTCACAATCATGGGGATAGATAAAGGGTGTTTGAAAACATGCCCTATATTTTTCTCTTAGCTAACCTACATCTCCGTTACTGAATACAGAAATTCAATCTTGATAAATAAGATTTCACATATAGCCTTGTATCGTTTCATCTCTATTCATTGCCACACAAATATTGGGACGAGGAGATCTTGGTTGGAATAGGTAATACATTGGTCACCTTTGTTAAATCCATTGAAGAAACTAAACAATGAAGATGCATGACCTATGCTCGGATATGCATCTACATGATTTTTTGTGTCCCCATCCCTAAGTCAATTTGTCTTAGCTACCAAGACTCTCACTAGATCCAAACCTTAGATTATGATCCATTCCCTTCTATTTTCATCGATGTCATGAGCATGGGCATCTCTTATGGTATTGTCCTCTTCTTAATCCACTCAAACCCTCAAATCATGGAATTGATAAAGATAGGGAGGGATTCATCAAGATTGCAAGTAAACGCAAATCAAGGAAAAACCCATTCATTTTGGCCCTTCCAAATCTTCCTCCACCAAAAATAGCTATGAAATCCTAGGTTCTTCCCATAAGGATATTGTTTCTACCAATATTCCTGACTCCCCTAAAGGAACTCCCAAAACCCATATATCTCTTGACCCAACCCCTTACCCTAAAAATCCCAAGCACCTAAGGAGGAGGTGATCATGAGTCCAGAGGGGAGGGGATGGGAATGACTCTTATCTAGAAGATATGGAGATGGAAGGAATAGATATTCAAGGTATTTTTGATGCATTCCATAGGCAGGAAATGAAGTCGATCCCACTGGATCATATTCAATGTTCCCATCATGCCCTTCACAAGAGTAAGAAATATCCCTCTACTCCCAATCCATCTCAAGCATCCAACCATGTATTGCGAGTTCAGACTATTAAATTGAAACCAACAAAGAAAAACCCTTGATATGATAAATGCAAAGGGCACAAGTCTAATCTACTATTTCTGCAAGAAATTGGAGACATCCTTGTCATCTCAGGAAAGAATGCACTAATCACAAATTCCTACCAGCCCTCTCCCTCCCAAGTTTCCAATGAAGATTATCTCATGGAATATACAAGGAATCAATGGTAAGAGAAAGAAAAGGATATTACGTAATAAGGTATGTATTGAATCCCCTAACATTTTCATGTTGTAAGAAACAAAATGTTCTAGCTCAATTCTGGCTATTATTGTTCGAAAAATCTAGAAGATCTGACAATTTGTTACCTTATTTACCAAATGATCTGCTAGTGGATTGGCTATCCTTTGGAATCCCGTATAGTCATCTTAGAAAAATTCTTTGCTACTATAAGCATTTTAACAACACAATTCAAACCAATTGGATCTTAAGTTACATGTTTCATCACTAATGTCTATGGACCGCAGTAGCTAAATGAGAAATATTCCTTCCTGCACACACTACAAAACATAATTGTTCTTATTGAACGTTAATTTTGGATTTTAGGAGGGGACTTCAACTTCATCTCTTCCCTTGCATAGAAAAAAGAGGAATTCATAGATTAGAACCTGATAATGCAGCCTTAATCTAGGACCAAGGTTGATTGACATTAATACCATTAATGGCATCCACACATGAAATAATCGATGGGATGGATCCTGACAAATTGTCTGCCATCTTAACAGATTCCTCATCTTGGAATCTCTCATTCTTTCAAGTTTATAAATGGAAGCTAGCATTATCCTAGAAGTAGGTTATGATCACTATCCCATCTTCCTCAATCTCAATGTTCAGAGCACACCTCTCAAAAATATTTTCAGATTCGAGAAATTTTGGCTTTCCCACCTAGATTCCAAGGTGAACATTAACAAATGGTGGGCTAAATTTTCCATTTCAAAAGGTACCCTAATGTTTTTCTTTCAAAAAATATTAAATAACCTTAAGCAACAAATTAAATATTGGAACAAATTGGTCTTTATAAAAAAATTCCAATCCCATAAAGACTTGGCAACTCAGATGGCCAATATTCAACAGCAAATCCTTACCTCTAGGTGGTCTAGATCCATATCTAAGAAAGAGAAGCAATTGTCTTCCTATATTGAAGAATGGCAATGCCAAGAAGAAATATTATGGTGGTAAAAATCATGTGTTCAGTGGCTTCATGAAGTTGAGCACAACACCAAATTATTTCATTTATCAATGGTTTAATGTAGGCATTCCAACCGCATCACCCAATTAAAAGTAGCTCAAGGTAATAAAATCACCTCTCATCGAGATATTGAGCATGAATTAGCCACCTTCTTTAAATATTTTCTCACCGAGCCTCAATCGAACTGCTCTATTGTTATCCATTCCATCACCCATCATATTCCTAGGTTGGTCATTGATGATCACAATGCAAATATCTTACACCCTATCTCCCTGTCGAAAGTCTAAGCAGTAGTAATGGACATGGTTCTGGGGAAATCACTTGGACCCGATGGATTTACCAGGGATTTTTTCCATCACTGTTGGTCGACTTTCAAGAATCGTTTTTAGGCCCTTGTTGTTGAATCTCATAAAATCTTGGGTATCTTCCCAACCCTCAATGTCACTTTCCTTACTTTGATCCCCAAAGAGGAAAAAAAAATTGACCCCAATCAATTTATAAACATCATTCTATGCAATATCATCTACAAAATGATAACCAAAGTTATTTCCTATTGTCTCAAACCCATCATGCCTCTTCTGGTTTCCCCTGAATAATATAGCTATGTAGAGGGTTGTCAGATCTTAGACAACACCATCCTTTCTCATGAAGTATTCCACTCCTTGAAATCCACCAAAATCTAGGGAATGTTTATCAAACTCTACATGTCAAAATCATTTGATAAGCTTAGTTGGAAATACATCAAAGCCACTCTCCTTGCCTTTGAATTTCATCCTTCTTGGGTATGTTATATCCTAGTGCTTATATATTTGACCTTCTTTTCTCTTCTAATTAATGGTTCCCCCTCATCCCCTTTTCACCCCTCAAGAGGTATTTTCTAGGGTTATCCTATGTACCATCTCACTTTTATTCTTATGGCCAAAGTTCTAGGCCAGAGTCTTAAATATTTTGTCCACTCTCATCAACTCCAATTTCACACCCTTCAAAAATTATGATTCTCCCCTCTCTCACAACCAATTTGTTGATGACACCATGTTAATTGGAGTTCCTTTTTCTTGGGAAGCTAGAGCCTTCAAAAACATTTTGGACAACTTTATGGAGGCTTCTGGTACCTCCATTAATCATTTAAAGTCCCAAATTTTCTTGGTCAACACCCATCTCTCTTTTCAATTTCATGTTTCTTGTATCCTTGGTTTCTTGTGGAGCTCCCTTGCATACAAATACCTTGGTACCCCTCTTCTTGAATTGAAAACACGCAATTCCTCATGGGAATATATCCTTTCTCAGCTTGGTAAAAATATTTATAGTTGGACCTTCAAATCCTTAAACATTATTGGTCACCTTATTCTCCTCAAATCCTTCCTTCAAGCTATCCCACTCTATATTTTCTCTGCTTTGGCCACCCCCAAATGAATTATTAAGGATATCAAAGCAATTCAACGTACTTTTCTGTGGAAAGGGACCAACTCTTCTAGAAAATGGGTTTTGGTGGCTTGGAACACTCTTTGTCTTCCCAAGCTAAACGGAGGCATGGGGTTGTGAGATATTGAACTCCTCAATAATGTCCTTTCTACTAAAACTCGGTGGCATTGGATTCAAGAAAAAGGAGAACTCTGGAGAAAACTCTAGAGGAAAACATATGAAAAATATATCATCCCTTCGGACTACATCAGAATGACAAGGGACAAGCCTAGGTCCCTAATTTGGAATGAAACTTGGCAACACAAATATTTGATTCAAAATCATGGTTTAAGGGATTCCACCTTCTTCTAGGAAGACTCTTGGCAGTAACTTCCTCAACTTCATATCAACATCGGCTTCCTCGTGCTTAAAGATATCATGTAGGCCGAACATGGAAGCAAGTTCTATCACTACTGGCACTTTGGGTCAATCCTCACTAATAGGTGATATTGGTCTATCTACATGAACCACATCCTCCTTCAAGTTTCCAATTTCTCCTCCCTTCAGTGTGAACTTATTGATCGCAAAATTAAAGTCTCAATTCATCCAAATTAGCTAATATGGGGATATCAACCTACTGGAAACTTTAATCTTAAAGAAACTGATTTTATTGTTTCCAGGCATGCCTTGTCCCCCTAATATGATATATGTGCCAAAATTTGGAGGGAAAATATCTGGCCCAAAGTGGAAACCTTTTTATGGTTGACTTCCCAAGGGAAATTTTTAACCAGGGATCAACTCCTTCATTGAGGGTTTGAGGGTCTTGGTCTCTTCATTATGTGTCAGCAAGCAGGGGGGTCACTTGAGAATATCCTTAATTCTTGTTCTTTTTTCAATACTCATTAGGAGAAAGGGGCCATATCCTTTCACCAAAAAAATCACTTCTTAGACTCTATTAAACATACCATTTACTCTTGGAGCACTCAAGGTTTCCATAATCCTATCCTTGATTGTAGTTGGAAACTTTTCCCAGGATTTTTCCTTTGGGAAACTTGGAAATAAAGGAACAAACACATTTTCAAAAGAGAGGTTCCACCATTCATGGCTAAAGTGAAGTGGGACATCCTTAAAACAGTTCATTCAACTCAATGGAATGTAGAAGATATTAATTGCAATGGGAGTGAACAAATCATTATATCCATTTGGATCCACTCACCCCCCATCCTTTAATTCTCTTACACTTCTCCCTCCAAAGCTTATTTTCCCCTTTCCTGGTCACCCCATCCCCCAAGGTTTGTCAATATTGGTATACCCTATCCTAGGGATAACTAAGGATATTATGTCTTGAGGCCCACAGGTCCTAGACATGGAGTACCGAGAGCCATACGACTTGAGCTTGGCCCCAGAGGGGCCATATTTTCTTCAATGCATCCCATCTATCAACAGTAGTAGCATCCATCCCACCGGCCTGATCCTGAAGTAACAGTGGGTATTTCTACATGAGGTAATGAGTATGGGTATCACGGTATGTGTCACTATGATTTTCGAAGCATTTGAATATGTTGCATTGAACTCTCCTTTGTTTCATAATGTTTTCTTGGAAATTATGCTCTTTAACTTGTTCATACCTAGGGGGGTGACAGAATTCCCTAGTAAGTTGGTTCCCTTAGGGATGAGTTTCCATTAGGTGGGTCTATGAAAGGTCATTTTCCATTCCTTCCATACTTACCACTTTTCATCATTGTCCCTCTCATCTTCCCCTACCTTGGTTCGGGCATTGGGTTTTCCACACTAGTAAGGGTTGTACCTTTCCTTGCAGGAAGAAGGGGCTAAAGGCTCAGAGGGTAAAAGTATTTGGAAAGAGTTAAAATCTAAAATGAAACCTTTGAGATGCTTCACCTAGGGATTCTCGAGAAAGCAATAAAAGGCTTCTCAGTAAGAAAAGGGGACCCATAAAATAAAATAAAAAGCAAGGTCTAGTTGGTGGATGGGAGGTCTCATCATGAGTCATCCTATTAGGTCCATGGACATGTAGTGGTATGACACTACCATATATATGGTCACCAAACCAGAGTAGTGGCCATTGGTGGCATAGCCAAGAGAAAGGGGGTCTCATCACAATCCAACCTTCTCATTTCCATGAAGTGCTTGTGGGTAATGTTGTCACCACTGGTCTCCACGTCAAGACAATGTCCCCCAGCTATTCTCTTAAAAAGAAAAAGAAATAAGACAAAGAATAAAAGGAATTGAATGGGATAGGAAACAATGGCATCCATGACAAGGTGCATCTCTCCCCCTACAGAAGCACCCACAATCAAGACCTATATTTCCCTGTTATCACTGCACCCTTTTCCCAAACATTCCCCTACACCATTTCATACACTTACATGAACTAGACTGGTCTTCACCTGGAAAAAAACCCAAAAATGAGGAGGATTATCCCAATAGGACATCGTAAGACCCTCTCCAAACATGGCTTGTTAAACTGCATAATGTCTTTGAGAATTTGTTTGGGTAAAGGGGAGTTTGATGAACATGTTTGGGTAATTTTATTATTGGATGTGATTGACATTTCTATGATCCCTGTGACTTATGAGCCCATGGAGGGTGTACTTTTTGCCACAAGACCATGCCTAGTGGATAGGTACATATGGGGAGATGATTAGCTCAAACTTCCATGGGGTTGAAAGCCTAGCAGATGGATGTTGTGACCCCAACCTGGGGCTAAAAGCCCAGCAGATGGATGTTGTGACCCTAGCCTGTGGCAAAGAGACACTAGAGGATGACACCAGGAAGGAATAAGGAATTTTCCCCTGAGACACTTTGGCAGGGCTAGACCCATGGGGTTCTTTCCCTTCCACCATGAAATTGGCCCTTGAAGGCCCCTGACATCATCATATTGACCCTTGACATCATCCAATTAGGGTTTGCTATGAGTACGATTTGGTGCTAGTTGGCACGTGTGGCAACATTTGAAGCCTCTAGAGGCCTAATGTTTTGCATTTTAGGCCTAGCGTTCCATGATGGGGGTCTAACGTCACCCTAGAGGGGAATGGCATCATCCCTAAAGTGAAATTAGGGTTTTCATTGTTGAATTTATGTAAAAACTGGATTTTTGATGTAAATTGGCCATGTCAGATTTTTAGGACCTAAAATACAATTAAAGGTCATTGATATTGTATAAATAAGAGACAAAACTCTTGTATTTTTTCATAATTCACTCATCACGCAAGTGGTGGTATGAAATTCATCCTTCTTTAAGGTTTCTTGGCTGAAATTAATGGTGTGCACTTCTTGGAGGAGGCATTTATTGGTGTACTTTAGAAATTTTCATGTGGAGGATCTTCAACTAGGGTTTTTTGCTTGATTATTCTTGGTGAAGTAAGTGGAAAATCTGCATTTCTTTATTTTGAATGAATGATTGTGGTTAACCTTACTTGTTTCATGTCTAAGATTATGAAATTGCTTGCTTGAAACCCTAGGGTAAAGACATATGTTATTATATTTTTCTCTATAGTCTTCCATGTGCTAAAATTTCTTGAAAGGCACCTATCTTGAAGTAGATACTATATCCCTACCATTGTAGAACTCTAGTAACCATACTTCCATTCCCAATTTCACATTTTATTACATTTTGTTCAAGGAAAGGAGAAATCACTAGGGCCTAACCCTTGTTACTTTCTAGCAATTATCTCTTGGAATTGGATTTTTTTAGGCCTTGGGATACCAACAACTCTCTTTTCCTCTCCATCCCTTTTACATATCATTATCATTTCTATTTTTTCCTCTAATATTTTTTATTTCCATTAGTGACTACATTTACCCTAGAAAGGCACCAATCTACCACTTACAAGTGTTGATTGATCAAACAAACACTCACACTTTTATCCTTGAAGCTTTTACTAACATTTTATAACCCTAAACTAGACTAATGCCCAAGCTAACTTGTTGTTGTAGTAAAACATTGTTATATTCATACAAACATACATTTATTTGATACATTTGCCTACATAACTTGCACTTAACCCATTCAAAACTCAATTGTGATAATTGCTAGTCAATCTACTAGGTGAGTGTTAACTTTGTATGGTGTTTTCTTGCACTTTTGATCATTGGAATTTGTTGTTGTTACAAAATATTTCTACAGCCATCTAACTGCAGAAAATTCTCTACAAAAGTGATATTAAAAGCTAGCTAAACATTGCCAACTTTTCTTGTGACAATTTATTATCAATTTGCTTTGTCAAAGTTACTTTTTCTTGTCTTTTTCAAGCAATTTCAAGGCATAATTCTTGTGGTTGTTATAAAATATTAATTGTTGTTATAAATTGTTTCATTTCTGCAAATTCATATCAGCTAGCTTACTTTTTGAAGGTTTATTGTCTTATGAATCACTAACAATCATTTTGGTACTTGGAAAGTGCCCCTTTTTGCCTTGTTGTTTTGTTCTGGGCAGGTACACAATATTATCTATTTGCTTCATATTTACAAGACATAAAGAAACCTTGATTTGAGTGATCTGTGAGAGGGTAAGGATTTCCTTGTGATTACTTCTCCTAGCCTTCTCAAACCCCCCAGGTCACCAGGGACGTCTCCCCTAGGTTAGTCTTGGCATACTCCTAAATATAAAGGGATCTCCTATTAAGGTGATAGTGATAGGTTATTCCCGGTTACGCCAATTTTGTATCCACTTGCATTTGTCTTTTGGGAAAGTACAAATTGTTTGATAACAAAGCTCAACTTTTATGGAGCTTTGAAAGGTAACCATGGTCCAACAAGTTATGGGGGTGTGTTCAAAGATGCAAAAGGAAAAATCCCCTGACTCTATTTGGGATATATTGGCATCAACTCCTAATAATGTTGCTAAGCTCTGGGATATTCTTCATAGTTTGAAATTTTTCCATTCTCTCCATGTTTCCAAGATTATCGTCGAAGGATACTCTCAGCTCATAATTAATATGCTCATCAGGATCCAAAATGGGTCTTCTCCAACCAAATTTTTAGCAACTGGAACTTAGAGGAGGGTCTCGAACTTCTCCAACCTGGAATCTAGAATATCACAACTCTTATCCCCTCCCATAAAGTGAGATGCCAACAAAGTGGTGCATTTCCTCACCAATGAAGGAGCTTCTAATCCCAACATTACATTGGATTCGAACTAGGAGGACCTCACAAACCTTTCTCTCAATCAATGTTGCCATACTTTAGCTCTCTAATAATTTGGCTTCCCATATCATATGACAAGTGACTAGGCTCATGATGTGGATTCCTTGTTGGATGACCCTCTTGCACCTCATATAGTTGCTAGTGTTGTGGTGGGGACCTCAAAGTATGATGCTCGGGTTCCTCATTTTAATGCCTGAGATATTCCCTTCTCATTTTGGTCATGCTCTCAGCAGTTTTATTAGATTTTTTGTTTGTTATCTTTGTTATCTAGTCATGGTTGTATTTCTCCTTCAAGGACACAATTCTATCATTTTTTTTATAATTCTAGTATACTGCAGTTTGGTTTTGTGAGTTGGCATGGTTTCCCTTTGGATAGGCCAACAAAATTCTTGGCTTTTATCTCTTTTGATGGACATTTATGTGCCTTTGGGACCTCTAATATGGTTTGATACTATGTACATTAGGTTCATATTATAATATAATCTCCAACTAACTTACAAAAAAAAAAAAAATTAAATAAAAAAAAATTAATTAATAAACAAAATTTCAAGTAGCAATTTAGGAGGCAATTTTTAGTTTTTTTTTTTATCTAAAATGGTTCCAATTTCCAAGGCCATGATTTCAATTAAGTCATAATTTTAACTCCGACAACAAAATAGGTGTTGCTAGTAGCATCACTTTTCCATTCGATGGCCAATTTTAAGGTTTTAAAGTTTTTGTCAAGTTGTGATTTCAAACAAGTCATAATTTTATCCACCCCAAAAAGGGTGCTACCTGTAGCACAATTTTTTGATCTAGGGTGGATTTAGTGTTTTTAACCCAAAAATATGGGTTTTTTGAGCCAGATTTCTTGTCTTTGAGGTCACATTTCTCATTATGTTGGTAATTACATTACTAGCACATCATCAAGAGACAAGTTTTCAAATACTCCAAAATCATTTGGTGGACCTATTAAAACTAGGTGATCTAAGGCGGTGGATGTAATAATGAAATATTTACTATAATAAACGAGATATTACATTGTTTCAAAGTATGATGTTAAGGAAGACTCTTTAGACCTTCCCTTTCTTTCATCTCTAGAATCAGTGTATAAGACGTAGTTTAACTATTGTTTCTTTGGTGAATGTCCCAATTCTAAACCATTTCCTACAATTGGAGAAGCTTTCCCCTTTTGTGATAAAAACTACATAATTTCCCCCCTCTAGAGTCTCGAGAGAATATCTAGGCCTTTTTATACTCTCATATGCGATTTTTCAACAAGGTAGTTTTGAAGTTATTATGTTGTCATAGCGTGGACACCATTACTCATGCACTAACTATTTGATGGTTGAATCATATAGACATAGAATTTTAGCATACCATTTTATTTTACATGGTGATCAACTCAAAGGTCATTGTTGGAACAGGGGCAGACCCAAGGTTCAACACTTCAACAGTGCACCAACAAAACCCTAACTACTGGCCCTTTCGGCAACACCTACGAAGAAGATGAAGCCTCACCTGAGGTAGAGGTAAGGATGGTTGTAGGACTCAAGTGTTTACAACCTAGCTGGAACACAGATCTGTGATCACATTACTTAACAGAGCACTCAGCAGTTAACATTCATTATTTTTGAACCCTTCCTCACATCGCAGGAAGAAACCCTAATTACAAAGCAGTGCAATATTCAACAAGATTTAACACATCTAAGCACTAAGCACATAGAAATAGATCATATCTAGCATTTATTCACATCATAAGCACTAAGATACTATTATCAGATACATCTAACATATATTACTTCACTAAGCATAAATCACATAAATAACATATCAATCATAATGAACAAAGCAACCACAACATAGGATGTACGTGGTTCACCCCAGTGTGGGGCTATGTCCACCAACTCTTCCTCTTCCTTATTGTCCTCTTTCAATATTCTTACAAGCATAGAGCCTCTAAACCCAACTCCGCATAGGACAGGAGATCTACACACACCTCGCTAGATCCTCCTTCCCTAAGCTTGGTATAGCAGAGAGCCTTTCTTACAATCACTTGCACTTAGCTCTGCAAGTTCTCAATGCACAGTATGCACAGAGCTAACTCGATCACATAGATCCAACTACTTACATCACTTGCACGTAGCACAACATCACACTATTGTCCTTACTTACATCACCTAGCTTTCTATTTATGCATTACAAAAGGGCCTAAACATGGGTAAAACCCATGGGTCGACATCCCATACCTGTTACATAAACATTGACCCAAAAATCCCTAAAAAGGGGGCGAGATCCCGCGATCTCCGCTTCAGGAGCTGCTTCAAACTGCTCCTTCGTCGGAGCCTCCTACTTGGTGAACTCCTGAATAAATTTCTCATTCATAGGTCCTACCAAGTGTTGTTCCAATGTGGTGACCATTTGTTCCAGTTCTGCACCTCGTCCTTCAATCTCCTCAAAAAGTGTGCAAGATTCATCCTACACTGGTTGGAGCCTCTGGGTCACTTCCATGACTTTACTTTGGATGGCATGGACCTGTTGTTGAACCGTGCACTGTTCTTGGGACCTTTTCATCCTCTCAACCACTGACAATGGCTTCAACTGCGCTTGCACTGTTGTTGCTTGCTACTTTTCCTCCTGAAGTTGTGACTCCAGTGTCCTTAGTTCAGGGTCCTCTGTGAGGTTCTCGTAAGTTTGTGCACTTCGACTGCTCAGTTTCTTTCATTCCAAGGACAATGCCTTGATTCGTTGGACTGCGCTTCGGGCAATTTATTCTCTCTTATCGTGCACTTCCTGCGGAGTGCTTGGCATTGATTTTAACTCTAGTTCTGCAACTCTCTGTTGAAGATATTGAATGGCTTCAGCAAGATTCGCCACTTGACTCTCCATTGGGTCATCTTCCATCTGTTATGAGCTTGTCACAAAGAAAATTTCTCCAGTGACTCTTGAAGGAAAATATCCCTACAGACAGGTAGATCTCCTCAAAGAGATAGACTCTTAACTCTAAGACAAAAAGTGCTTATCATGGTCACTGACTTCCTTTTAGATCTAGGTGGACTAGTGTGTGAGGAGGAAGGAGAAAAGAAGTACCTTTTGCCAGTTTTTGTCCCTGCACGCTCTGAGTTGAGCTCCAATCTTTTTCTCTTCGATAATCCCTGTAGACAAACAAAGTACGACCACTTCCTACTCTATCAAGATTAGTCCGAAATAGGTCTATCTACTAAAGAGACAAATTCATGTGAGATTGAACACGAATTAGAAATAAACAAGCCAAGAAAATTATATTAATGAGGACAAAACATTGCTTACAGCCATAGATGAATTGCAGCAGTTTCGTCAAGTCCTCCTTGCCTACCCCTTGCTCAAAATATCCACGATCCAAATGATGAGAGCTTCACCAATTTCTCCCTATGAGATCATAGGTCTCTTACCTCCAAAATATCTCTGCTCCAGCACCACTTATAAGATCATAATTCTGGTGTGATTCTCCCTTTCCAGTCCTCTTTCACCATTAGAAACTTTGCTTATATAGCCTTGGAGAGGCTCAACAACTTGAGATATCTTTGGGGTGAGTTGAGGATTTTCCTCCTTCAGTTAGGGATCTACCCTAAGATCATGGCTTTATTGAGGATTCGAATCCAACTACCTTCTAAGAATGAAAATATCCTTCCCCCATTCTCCTCAACAAATCAACTGTTGCCCGGAATATGTAGAGCTCCCTCAAAAGGGAACTCAGAGTGTTATAACGGTCCCTAGTAGTGTTTAGGGGAGCGCCAACACTCCTAAGGGTAGGAGAACTCCTACAAAAGGGATGAAGAGTGTTATAATGCTCCCTTATGGCTTATGGGGGGGTGTCAGCACTCCTAAGATAATTATAGGGGAGCGCTCCCCTCCAAAAACTCAGTTTTTTGGGTGCTTTCAGATGGCAAAAGGTTCATAAGCCTGTTGACTCATTTCTCTTCTTCCAAATCAGATGTTTAAGGTGTTTCAAGTGTCCTTCTCATGTCGTTATAGGAAAAACATAGACATCATGGGAGTACGCTTTCTTTGACACTTGCGACACTTGTGACCAAAATGCGACACTTGCGACACTATCAAAGTGAGTATTTTTTATATGTCATAGATTGCCCCCCAAAGTATGAAGTTAGAAGATGAGAACTGATAATTGAAATTCTTTGTAGACTTTCAAGCAAGGGTATAGACACAGAGAACCTGACAGAAGCTACACACAAAAATCCAACAAATATTATGACATGTTTCAAATCCAAGGAAGGCATACCTATGCTTGGGTGATCAAGACTTGCAAGATATGGCTGCCATAAAATACACTGCGGATCCATAATTGTATTGATAAAAAGGTATAGCCACTGAAAATACACTGTGGATCTATACTCTTATGACATGAATTGATCGTAGCCATGAAGAATACACAGTGGATCTAAGAGATGACAAGACATAGCCATGACCAATACAAAGTGGATCTATGTGACAGTATATGTGTCATTTTTCAAGAGAAACTCCATCGCAACCTGGGCAAAGTACATATCAAAGTGATCACTCAACCCAGGGTCTTCTTACCGATCTCGATGTAGTACGAATCTAACCATGTGAATAGATGTCCTGATGTCGAACATGGCAGAGACCACCTGATTACCAGTCAATGATGTAAACCGTTAACAAGCATGAGGGAGATCACCATTAATGTCAATGATTCCCAAGGTACCCTAGTACATTCCAATGAATGTGAATGGATGAGTTGGATTCGAACATCCGTGGAATCATCCGATCAGAAGTAAATAATGTAAACCCACTGTCGAATGTGAGGAGGCTTGCCATTGAGGCATGCAGGTCCCAAAGTACTAACTGGTTTCTAAGTCTAGTTCCTGGTTAATGTGTTGAAGTCGATAGGAATAGGCTCGTCGAAGGAGGGCCTTGATGTATCCCCCATCAACGACATGAAATGGACATAGATATGTAATTGGTAGATCAAATGAACATGGACTGACATGGATATTGAGACAAGATATTTGTGACGGCTGACTCATGAGATGGATACTTCCCTTGAACACTGAGGAACAACAGAAGAAACATGACATGGACCAAAACTTGATGATGTAGTGGATGTTGTGACTTACGTCAGGTGACCCAGAGAAGTGAAAGAAACTCAAAGGATTGGCTTAGTGCAGAGGTTCAGTGGATTATAATGCATGCAAAAGACAAAGTGTCGTGTTCAAGGGCGACTCTAAGAGTTACTTGGTAATGTCCTCAAAAAATTGCTTGGCTTGCTTCTTTCAAATTTTCCCCCATCCAGATAGATGAATACCTCTTTTTGACTTAACGAGCTCGAGGAGGATAACACATGCTAAATATAACTCACCTTCGGTAAGTCCCTCTTCCTTTTTTTAACGAACTGGAAGAAGTAAGGGTTTGGTCCCATACGGGCCCGTCGATGTTTTGTTTAGCGAGTCCAAAGGCAGAAAACTTGAAGGTTTTTCATGATTATAGAGTCTGGAAAAACACTTAAAAGAGAACTCTCTCAGTTCCTTTTTCGTAAAGTAGTCTAACAAGACCGAAAAAGAGATAAACTATCGCTCAACAGATGTTTTCTTCAAATACTTTAACGAGCGTGAAAAGAACAAGGTCGCTCAGTAATCTTTTCATCTTTAGAGAGTTTGAAAAGAACTTAAAGATGACTCCAGTGTTGTCCTTTTTCGTAATGTTAGTCTCACGAGGCCGAAAAAGAGATAAATTATCACTTGAAAGATGCCCTTTCAAACCGTTTAACGAGTGGGAAAGGAAGCAAGATCACTTGGCAATCTTTTCATATTTAGAGAGTCTAAAAAGAGCTTAAAGGAGACTCCAGGGGGTTCCTTTTTCGTATGTCCATACAGGTCCGAAAAAGAGATAAAAGTCTACCCGGATGCATTCTCATGTATTTATGAGCACGAGAAAGAACAAAGACAAAGCTCGGTATCCCCCCAGCTTGAAAGCTAGTGGCTTAACTCTAGAATGATCATCAAAGGCTGGAGACATGCCCTCCAAGCTTCAATTCATTCACCAGCTCTAAGGTCGTCACCAATTTCTCTAGTAGATGAGAAAAAGGAGAAGGGTGGATGAAAAGAAGGTTCAAGAGAGGTGATTGTTTCATTTTTTAATGAGCTTAACATGAGAAAAGAACTATGCTCAAGACCTCTATTTCATTTTTTAACGAGATTTCCATAGAGAAGAGAAACTATGCTCGTGGTTGCTTCTTTATCATGGCTTCCGAGAGGATAATTCTCTGGAAGGGTACCATGTCAAGGGACAAAACTCGGTCATGGCTTCCAAGAGATCTTCGTTGGATGGAAGATAATCACTCGAGAAGGAACACATGTCGAGGGTCGTGATAGGAGTAAGGATATCAGGCTCTAATAATCCTACTGAAGAGATCACCATGTCAACTACCGGATCCAAAGCATCAGAAGTTGAAGTCATGGGAGACAACACCACATAATTGACATGCGGCAGGGGTGATATTGTCTGCATATAAGAACCATTTAGGGAGGTAACCCAGTCAGGGTCGATGAATGAAAGTTGATCAATAGTCACAATTATTCCATCGTGAGGGAAAGATATCACACGGAAAAGGGTGGATACAATAGCTTTCATGGCATAGACATAATCTCGCCAAAGGGGTAAAGCGAAATCCAAGGGGTCTTGGACTACCATGACATCGATAAAGATAGTTTTCCCTCCAAAAGTTACAGGTAATTGAGGAAGGATCCCTAAAGGTTGACTAGTTCTTCTGTTAAAAGCTAAAATATTCTGTGTAACTGGTGAAAGCTGCTAACAACCCAAAGTGTACCAAGCAACAGAAGACAAAATACTAACGGACACACCTTCATCTATCAGCGTTTGAGGAACGTCCCAACCACAAACCTATACTGTAATCTGGAAAGGAATGTGAGAGGGAAGACAAGGTCTAGTTAGCACACCCCAATCAAAAAGGATGGCTTCAGTACTTGGAGGGGGTTTCACAGGAGAAGGAGGAATGCCCCCCAGCA
>ML781128.1:2083458-2093665 GCA_009831015.1 Picea engelmannii | reverse complement strand
GTATTGCACCTGAGTTTCAACATGTGACCCATCATTTCAATATGTAGAGAAATCTGAAGGAGTTGCAACAATCAGTAATAAGTCCAAGAAGTTCATAGTACTTACACTGAGTGAGTAGTGGAAATGAGTAACAACAAGCAAGTAGTGGTGGCGAGTAACGAAAATAAAATAGAGGTGGTGAGTAATAGAAAGCGAGTTACAACAAGTGAGTTACATCAAGAAAATAAGCAATGAATAACAATAGTTGGAACAGATTGTGCAAACCTGGATTTGGAGTTGTTATTGAAAAAAAAATCCGTTGCATTATTAGCAATACACACACACACACACACACACACACACACACACACACACACACACACACACACACACACACAATTTTAAGTGTCAACCTCCAACATGATGGTTTTCAGTTGGCACCCATCTAATTGTGCTCTAAAGGAGTTTTTATAGTTAGATTATTAAAATTTATTTATTTATTTTTGAAATGAATTATTGAGTTAGTGGTGTAGGAAGATGTTTTTCTACCCAATGATCTCAAAATCTAAATCTAAAACAATGTGAGAAAAAAATGAATCCTTAGAAAGTGGTTGGTGATACAACCAAATATGACATCCATTGGCAAGTAGAGAAGTCTGTGACCCATCTATAGTTGTGAGCTTAATAGTCCCATTTCCAAAAAATGTGTCCACTTTGTAAGGACCTAACCATTTGGTACAAAGCTTCCCCTTAAAATCCTTAATTTTGGAGTCATATAATAGTGCCCGATCACCTTTTTGAAACACCTTATTTTTAATAATTTTTTCATGCCACTTGGTGTGTTGTTTTTGAACATAATCAATATGATGTAAGTAAACCAAGCACATCTCATCTAACTCGTTAAGCTAGTCCAGATGGTGCTTTTGTGCTATAGTAGTCCTTAATGTTTTAATTTCAAATTGAATGGGGAAGACATGACTCTTACCATACACAAGTTCAAATGGGGAGAAACCTATGGTGTTCCACCATGTTTTCCTATATGCCCAAATATCCTTTGGTAGTCTCTCAACCCAATCACGACAGTGACTAGCCACAATCTTGGTGAGTATGCTTTCAATAACTTTATTGGTTCTTTCCACTTGCCCATTGGCTTATGGATGGTAAGGTCAAGTGATTCTATGGTGAATATTGTACATTTTAGTGAGCTCTTCAATCACTTGGGAAGTGAACTATGGCCCTCCATCTGTAACTATTTCCTTTGGCACTCCAAAGCGAACAAATCTCTCTTCAAACAAAAAATATGAAACAAATTTTTTAGTGGCCCTAACGAGTGCCTTGGCTTGGACCCACTTGGTAACATAATCTGTGCAAACCAAGATGTAGGAATTTTGATGAGATGGGGGATTAATAGGAACCACCAAGTCAAGATCCCGCTTCTTGAAGGGTTCGATAACCAACTGAGTTTTTAATCACATTTCATCTAATCGAATGAGATGGCCCATTCGTTGGCAACTGTCACATCCCTGTACATAATTTTTGGCATACTAGAATGAAGTAGACCAAAAATAGCCCATGCAAAGTTCTTTGTTCCTTATCCTTTTATCAACAAAATTTCCACCACAAGGCTCATCATGGAAATCCTTCATAATGTCATGGATCTCATATTCTCTTATGCAACACCAAATCTCATGATCTGGCTTGGTGCAAAATATACAATCTCCTACCTAAGAATATCGGGCACTTTGCTGAATAATATTTTGTCATTCTCTAGGAGAAAGGTGGTGTGGTAGCTTTCCTGCAACAAGATAGTTATCAATATCTACATACCATGGTTAGTGAGTAGATACTACAAAAATATGCTCATCTGGAAAATAATCCTCAATAGGAGTATTATCACTATTGTTGGTAACCCTAGAAAGGAATTCTTTGACGACATTATCCTTTCCAGGATTGTCCACAACAGTGATGCCAAATTCTTGTAATAAAAGCAACCAACTAGTAACTCTACCATTGTTGACAATTTTATTTATTAGATATTTAATGGAAGAGTGATCAATATGTATAAAAAATTGATAGCATGTAATATAATGTCGGAATTTATTAATAGCATGTACAACAACAAGGAATTATTTTTTAGTTACCATATAATTTAACTAGGCAGGAGTCAAATTCTTGTTGATGTAATAGATGGCATATGGGTTTCATTCCTCATGTTGTCCTAATATAGTCCCAATGGAAGTGTCAGAGGCATCTATAGAAATATGGAATGGAAAGGTCCAATCAGGTTCTCATACAATAGGGGCTTCAAATAAGCATTTCTTCATATCCGTAAAAGAATTTTGGCATTTGTAAGTCCATATAAATTTTGTGTCCTTAGAAAGTAATAAAAATATAGGAGAAACAATCCTAGAATAATTTTCAATAAAACGACGAGAATAACCATCCTTCCCCAAAAAACTAGGCACCTCTTTTTCTAATTTTGGAGGGGGAATTTTTAATATTACCTTAATTTTGGTGGGGTCCGCCTGTATCCCTATAGATGAAAGATAATGACCGAGTACAACTCCCTCATTCATCATCATGTGGAGTTTTTCTATGCTCAAAGAAATATGAGTTTGTTTCCAGTGTTTCAACGCTTTTTCAATATTATCCAAATCCATCTAAAATGTATTACCATGCAATGTGAAATCATCCATATAAATCTCAAGAGAGTCATTAACCAAATATAAAAACATTCCTAATATAGCCCGTTGGAAGGTAACGAGTGCATTACAAATCCAAAAAGGAAGTACTCGGTATGCAAATTTTCCCCAGAGACAAGTAAAGGTAGTTTTTTCCTGATCTTCAGGAGCAATATGGATTTGGTTATATCCACTGAACCCGTCAAGAAATGAATTTTTTTTTCTTACATGACAAGGCGTCAAGTACTTGGTCAATAAAAGGAAATGTGAAATGGTCTTTTTGTGTAGCTTTTTTCAACTCTCTATAATCGACATAGATTCTCCATTTTCCATTTTTATTAGGTACAATGACCAGTGGGGAGACCCATTGATTATCTGATATTGGATAGATGAAGTTGACATTCAACAATTTTTGGAGTTCTTCTTTTACAATATCTTTCAGGGCTAGGTTCATTCGACGCTGCGATTGGCGAATAGGTCGACAATATTCTTTTATGTAGATATCATGGGTGCATAGATCGGGGTGGATTCCCTTCATATCTATGTAGTCCCACGCAAAGGACTTTTTCTACTCTCGCAATAGCTAAACCAATCATTCTATTTCCGAGGGAGATAAGTTTGTATTAATGTTTAAGGTTTTTTTGGGCTCTATCTCAATTGGGATACTCTTATGGCTTGGGGAAGTAGGTATCAACTATGAATTGAAATCATCAATATGAATCTCTTGGTCGGGTGTATTCATTATAGAATCTAGGAGTTGGAATGTTGGTTGAGTAACAGATGGGGGATTATTGATAAATATATTGATAATATAATCCTTTGTATCGTCCTTGAAATAGAGAGCTTTGCCAATTGTGAATAATGGATGCATGCCACCCTCTTTTGGTTCAAACATATCCTACAAGGGGATTTCATGGTCCACACTTAGTTTGGAAGGGGGGTAGAGCACAAGGTTCTTTGTAGATTTTTCGTCAAATATCGTCATAAACCCTGACCTACAACTGATAAATGAATTAAATTCATATCCAAAGATGGTCTACCCAATATCAGGGGGTGTCCTCCTAATCATATTTTAGGTTGCAAAACCAGGAAGTCAACCAGGTATTCCTAGGATTCGACACATATGAAAATGTCTTCAAGAACCCCATTCTAGTCGTATTTTAGATCGATCAACCAGTTCTAGCATAGTGGGGGTAGGTATTAGGTTGGTAATTCCAAGAATTTCTATGGTCTCTTTGGTTATGATGTTTATTGAAACACCTATATCGATGAGGATGTTTGAAATAATCATTTTTCATATATGGACAATTACTGTTGTATTCTAAGGGTCATAATATTTAGTGAGTGGGGATTTTCCCATCATTAATTAGGAAAACTTGCTTACCACATGGACTATGGGAGGATCCCTGGGTTTCCTACCAAGATTTTTAACACACATGTCCCTCACTATTTTGGCGTAAATTAGGACATCTTTAATGGCTTGCAACAAAGGGATTTTGACACACAATTTTTTCAATTATCCTAGAAATTTAAACTCAGGTTGTGGAACGGTTTTGGGTATAGATAATCTCTCTAGATATGGAGTAGTTTCAGTAGTAGTATGAGTAACATGCTAAGTTTCATCTTGTTTATCGAGAGTTTTAGCTGGAGTTATATCAATGTGTTGTTTCTCCGATTTCTCTCAAATTGGAGCTATTTCTCGAGGTGAATTTGTTTCTTCATGTTTTATGATGAAATGTGATGTTTTTGAGTTTATTAATCTCCTTTATATCAAGTGTACATCATTGCATTCAATAGGGGAGATGAAATACATAGGAAATATGGGTGTTTCAACTTGTTGAACTACTTTGTTATTTGTATTTTGATTAAGTTGTATAGGAAGTTGGGATCGTAGTGGGGGATTGCTTGGTAAGACATTTGAGGGGACTGGAACTGGTTGCTGCTGTATGGGTAGTTGATTTTGCATAGGGAACTACCCCCCTTGAAAAGGAGAGCCTCACCATCCTTGGGGCCATGAGAAGGTCTGATTTGGGTACTATGACTAGGGTGTGGAGCATTGAATCTGCCATGGGTCGAAGGATATTGAATTTTTTGTGGGATATGAGGAATATAGATATTATTACAAGTATTTAAAGACAAGGATGGGTCTTGAGTCATACATTTTAGATGTGATTTCCATGGCTTCTTGGAAATGAAGTTTGTTTTATTAGTTTATTCACCTGATCCCCATAATACTGTTCTCAATTCTAGTGGCGATGGGAAGAGTATCGTTGGATGGTTTAGTTTGCAGATGCCACACACCTCCATGATGTCAAGAATACATTCCTTACGGGGATTTTTCTCTTTGCACTTGGGACAAAATATTTCTAGGTCCTTCTCTACTTCATCTTGCTTCTGTTTTACCTACAGTACATCCAATTGAGAGGTCAAGGAGTGAAGGATATTAGTCTTGAAATTTTCAAATAAATTACCAATTTATTACCTGGTTACTCCATCATTGGTTGATCTCTATATCATGACAGAAGTGTCGCATTATTGGACTCTACTTCTTGATGATCCCCTTGAACTCCTTAGGCATAGAGAAACTATGTCGTCATAAATCTCTTTTGATATGTCTCATTTTTCCATTAAATTCAACTTGTCTAAACAACCATCTCCCATTCCCGGGATTAGGATTGTCTTTAATGTTGGGTATGTGTTATATTATTTTCATGTGTCTGTGTGGGCACGTCATATTCGACAACTGCGTTTGATTATTGCTATTTAAGCAGATTTTTCTATTTTTAGCGGTTTTCTAAATTAATCCTGGATTAAGGGATTATGGTTTTGGTATCTACGAAATACCTAAAAACATTGTATATATTGTATGGTGAATGGTGAAATTAATACAATGAAGAGTTGAAAGGTTCAACAACAAGGAAGGCTGGTTTTCTCCTGGTGAAGGGTTTCCAGTGTAAATCTCTGTGTACTATGTGTATGATCCATTAATTAATTTTTGTTTTTCTTAAGAATATATATGCATTTATTTACTTCACAGGTTTAAAACTTACATGTGGTATCAGAGCTCATGTTTGGATTTAGAGGGATGCCTTTATTGCTAAGGGTTTGGCTCGGTCTTGATAGATCAAGTTTATCTTGGGTCTGTGATAAACTTGGGTTTAGTGGGAACTTTTGCAGTGGTTATTCGAGTGTATAAAGAGGAATGGCAAGCTCTTCTAGAATCGAGAGAGAGAAGTTCAATGGTAAAAACTTTGAGCTATGGAAGCTCAAGATGGAGGACCTTCTTGTAGACAAAGAACAATGAATCACTGTGGATCTTGGTACACAACCTACTGGCATGCAGACAACTGATACACAACCTACTAGTACACCACCTACTGGTATGTCGAAGGAAGATTGGGAGAAGTTGGAAAGAACAACAACGAGTACTATTCGACTCTACCTGGAAGATTTGGTGTTGTTGAATGTCTTGGGAGAATCTACAGCCAAGGAACTATGGGATAAGTGAGGGAATTTGTATCAATCAAATTCCCTGGTAAACAAGTTGTTTCGTCGAAAGAAGTTTTATCATCTTAGGATGGAAGATGGAGATTATGTGATAGAACATATAAATACCTTTAATACTCCAGTAAGTCAACTTGTCTCTGTTAATATTACGATTGCATAAGAAGATAAGTATATTACTTTGTTATGTTCTTTTCCAGACTCTTGGGATAATCTGGTTGTAGAAATTGGTAGTACCACTCAATCTACATTGAAGTATGAGGATGTAGTTACATCCTTGTTATATGAAGAGATGTTGCAGAAAAACATGAATGGTCATAGCACAAATGCTTTATTTGTAAGAGGTCGTACTCAAGACAAGAATCCTGGTAAGTCTTCGGGGGGGAGGAGATCTAAATCTATAGGTAGATCTAAGTCTCTAGGAAAATATTTGAGGAAATGCTAGAAGTGTGGTAAAATAGGGCATTATAAGAAAGATTGCAAGTCTAAGAAGGTTGATAAACCAAAGGGACCCGATAGTACCTCTTCCATAGAGGCAAAAACCTCCATTGAAGAAGGAGGTGCTTTTTACCTGGCATATACATGTACACATGCAGACTGTGATGTATGGTTTATCGACTCAGGTGCGTCATACCATATGAATCCTCACAGGGCGTGGTTTTGTGAATATGAAAAATATGATGGTGGTGATGTATTCCTAGGAAATGACTCGACAACCAAAATCATGGGACATGGAAGGGTTAAGTTGTTGCTAAAATATGGAAGGATTAGAAATCTCCCTGGGGTTCTGCACATTCCAAAACTAGCTAGGAGCCTAATATCTGTAAGCAAGTTGGATGATGTAGGAGTGGATACTGTATTGGGAAAGGGCACTTGCAATATGGTAGGAGGAGCAATGGTGTTGATGAGGGGAGTTCGGTGTGGAACTCTGTACAATTTGTTGGGAAGCACTTATACCAATGGGTGTAACAGTTCTATTGTCCATGAGAAGACAAATAAAGAAGACAAGACCGATATTGTCCCTGTAAAGAAGACCATGTTGTGGCATCAAAGACTGGGGCATATTGGAGAAAAGAGCCTTCAAACACTACATGGTAAAGGTATGGTTGAAGGTATGTCTAATTGCACTCTGGATTTTGATTTCTGTGAACATTGCATACATGGAAAACATAATCAATTGAGATTCCCATCTAGTGCTACAAGAGCAAAGGGGATCTTAGAGTTGATACACAATGATGTGTTTGGACCCGTGCTTGTTCCATCACTAGGTAAATTTGTGTATTACGTTTCATTCATAGATGATTTCTCAAGGAACACATGGATTTATTTTCTTAGAAAGAAATATGAGGTATTGGATAAATTTAAAGAGTTTAAGGCTCTAGTAGAAAATCAGATAGAGAAGAAAATAAAGGTATTGAGGATAAACAATGGTGGAGAATTCCGTGGAAATGAATTCAAAGAATTCTGTAAGAAGCATGGTATAGAAAGGAAGAAGACTACTCCATACAAACCTCAGTAGAATGGAGTTGCAGAAAGGATGAACATGACACTGATGGAAAAATCAAGGAGCATGCTCAGTGGTGTCGAGTTAAGACATGAATTCTGGGTAGAGGGAGTGGGTACAACATGTTACCTGGTCAATCGATCACCCTCATCAACGCTGTATGATAAAAATCCACATGAGGTATGGACTGGAAAGAAACCCTCTCTTGAACATCTTAGAGTGTTTGGTTGTGATGATTATGTGCATGTTCCAAAGGAAATAATGAGTAAGTTGGATAAAAATGATGAAAAGTGTATCTTTATTGGTTATAAAGATGGTGTGAAAGGTTACAAGCTTTGGAACCCAGAAAATAAGAAGACAGTTTACAATCAAGATGTTATGTTTAGATAGGTAAAAGATGTTTCCAAACATGAATTCATACCAAGGCAAGAAGAACCTGAGAAAATAGAGTTTGAGTTGGATGATGCAAAATCTGAATCATTCAAAGAAGATGAAGCATAAGAAGAATAACTGTTAGGATATTTAGACACCTAGGAGTTAGTTAAGATCTACTTGGTCTAATATGTCGTTAGGTAAAAGTGTGTTTCTTTAGTATGCATTAATATGAATTTGTAGTTAGGAAATCTGATGGTCACGATATGTTCCTAACATAGAGTGATCCAACGGTTCATACTCTCCTCGATCTTAACAGCCATTGATCCATGTCTTAACACCTGATTGGTCCATGATCTCTATTTAAAGAGCATGGAGAGTCATTTTCCGATGATCGATTGTGAGAAAATCTCTTGTAAAATCTCTCTGTAATCTTTTTCTTTGCATTAATAAACTGCTCCAAGTGGTTGCGTTGGCTGGGGCCGTGGATGTTTCCCCCTAGGGGTTTTACCAAGTGAAAACATTGGTGTGTTGATATTTTATCTGGTTATGTGAGTGGTTACTAAAGGTGTTCGTCCTCTTTTGGAATACCTGTGTTTTTGAACATGGTATCAGAGCCTGTCTGAAGACCCGCTCCTATTGAAGATCGATATCATGAAGCCGAGTTGCCTCATCTCCACTTTATGTCATTTTCATACATTTCTGGGCTGAGAAGACTATTCCATTGCATATGTAACACTCAATTCATTCATGAACACTTTTCATTTCACTCGAAAAGGTTTCATTTTCCCAAGATACAACCATTACAATCAGATCCGGAGGTATAAAGCCTGAATACACATTTTTTAAATTTCTGCAAAGTTTTATTTTGATTTTATTTCGGTTTGTATTTTTTATTTCCAGGTTTCTACTCTTTTAGATATGCATATGCTCTTTTCCCGGTGCCCTGTGCGATCTCAACAAATCAGAAACATATAGGAAAAGGTGCATCTTCCGGGTAAGATGACCGATATCTAATCCTTGTTGTCATCGAGAAGCGAAATTTTTTTCTTGTGTGAAAAGAGATTTTTTTTAGCACGCTCTCTAAGGCTGTCTTCAACAACAACAACACCCCCAATCCTCCTTCTGAACATTACAATATGTTTTGCTAGACAATTTGGTTAAAACTATCATTTGGTTATTTGGTTACCGTTTATGCTTTTTGTTTAAAAGGGCATAAATCTCACATCAGAAGTCCATTTTCAGTGTCGTTTTTTTTTAAAACCGCATAAATTTTCGAGATATTTCCATCCAGATCATTAGTTTCAGTTTTAAAATCCACATTATCTGCATATTTAATATGGATTCTACAAGTAATGTCTTTCTTACCAGCAACAACTACTTCCAGTGGAAATGCCATATGGAAGATTTATTAAGAAGTAAAGGCATGTACCAGATTACCTTGGGAAAGGAAACAACACCCACTGATGATGATAAGAAAGCCAAATGGGATAATAGGAATGATGAAGCACGTGGACTAATCATAATGTCCGTATCTCTTGATTTAAGGTACCATCTTCAAGGAATTGATGACCCTAAAGAAGCTTGGAACACGATTGAATCTGTGTTTGGTAAACTCAATATTATTCGAGCACAACAGTTAGAAAATCAAATACTGACCTTGAGTCCAAGTGATTTTTCTTGACTTGGAGACTATCTATCTAAGTTTAAAATACTCATCATTTTATGTGAAGAATGTAAGATAAAAATGGAGGAAGAGTGTTGCATATATCTTATTCTTTCTAATATAGGTAGTGAATATTCTGTGTTTGTATCTACCTTTTATGCCATGAGAGAGGCTTTAGGGAAAGCTTATGAAAAACCCACTCTTGAGTCATTTTGTGCTTCTTTGATTAGAGAGGAAGATAAGCTTGTACAACTTGGAGTGATCAACACTGCAGGTACCTCCAACAAAGCCTTAGTTTACCAACAGAAAGATAAACCCAAGTATCCCAAGAAGCAACATCCTTGCTACAACAACAAACAACATAAGGGTCCCAAATCCGCTCAGACAACTTCATCTCCTAATGGTGACAAAGGAGAAAAATATAAAAGTAAGAATACTAACAAACATTGCAACTTTTGTGATAAAGATGGTCATGATGAGTCCAAATGTTTCAAGAAGATG
>ML781128.1:1960910-2021204 GCA_009831015.1 Picea engelmannii | reverse complement strand
ACCACTTTGTCAACTGGTTCAATTAAGTACGTGACCATATTGACGACATGATCAATCGGATTGACCGACGATGGGTCCAGAGTGATCATTCCATCAACTACAGGGGGTTGAGAGAAAACTTACGATAAGCAGCTGGAAGTTGAGGCTGTGAAATAGTCATGTCTTCCAGTAATTTCGAGGCTTCATCCATACGAGGGAAAAGGTGAGTTAGATGAATCCCTTTGCATAACATACATGGGAACTTGACTCTACTTTTTTTCCTCCCAACGGTATCGTGACTAGTTGATGGGAGGTCATCAACATGTTGTTCAGAGGCTGACGACATGGGTTGGTCAGGGTGTGTATACCATACTTCTATAACCTTGGATAGACCAGGGAAATCCTTAAGAAGATGGGTACCCTTACAAAACCTGTAAGGGTACTTGGGCTTACGAGTTGTTTGGGTGATCTTGACATCATCAACACTCCCAACACAATTAACAATAATTGGTTTTTTTCCAACATGTTTGACAGTGGTTGGAAGTTTGGATCCTTGCTTAATTTTCTTCTTCTTCTTATTCACCGGGTTACTAGCTTCAGAACTTTCACTCGACAAAGAAGATGAAACAAAATATGACCTTGCAAGCAAAGAAGGTGAATAAGACCTTACTGGAGAAGAAGGTGAAGGATCAACATGAGGTTGATGTTCTTGGGGGGAAGTGATTACGACTAAAGCACTTACTGCATTCAGGATTACCTGAGTGGAAAACAACCACACCGACAATCCAATCGTGAGACCTGGAAGGCTCAAAGTAGCGATGTGAGGAGGACCAATGTTTCCATAAGAAGGAAAAACAAAAGGATCCCTTGAAGTAGAGGTTCCTTCATTGGTCATTTCGGGAACTGACGCCATTAAAAACTAAAATCCAATCTAGAGTGTGCTAGGGAAAACAAGCAGCACACACTAAAAATATAGTAAGCAAGCAAGCAAACAAAACCTTCTCGCAATGAGCTCACTAGTTGGTGATGAAATCCAATGTCGCGGGAACAAAGTAAGAAGGGGATGAGATAGAGCGGGTAGAAAAGTTACGTTGACGACCTTCTTAACGAAATTACACCCTGGTGCAAGTTCCCACACATAATCGTGGGTATACCCTACTGGAGCCCGGGTGAGTTTGGAAAAAGTCGATTCCAGGTACCGTGAAGACTTTCCCCTCCATAGTCACCTTGTGTAAAGACCCTAAAGAGATAGGCCACTAAGTTTACCAATCACTACAATGATGCCTGGGGAAACAATCGACAGTCCGATCCACGTGCAAGGGAAGGGTATCTAGCCCAAAATCAACTTGAAAGGATTCCACTCATCATTGTGGGTATACCTCTCAAGCGACCCCCATAATACATGTATTCTCTACACCAAGACCAAAAAAGTAGGGTGAGTAACTCTGTCAGTCTCAATGTGACGTCGTGATTGACCCTTGTGTTAGAAGGACTTCCCAGGACAAAATGTAGTAAGTGGATTTAGCTCTCCCTATCACAAGATACTATGTTTGTTTGCAGCTTTGGAAAGTTATCTTTCACACCTATTCGAAAGCCCTATGACTAATCTAATGTAGGTTTGCTACCAAAAAATATAAAAATGTCTAATCAATTTTTATAAGCGCTTTATTTTATGGCTATTGTTACTCAAGAGGAAAATGGCATGGACAATATGGTGTTTTGACCAACTCAAAATTTATGCAAAGAGATGAAGATGCAACATTTTTATTTCGATGAAAGCTACGCTACGAGAAGGAGAAAACATTTATCATTCCCATATGCACGGTGTCCCAAAATTTATTAAACTCATCAATATGAAGATTCTCAAGAAATGAGAAAAAGAGACTGTACACCAATACATGATTCATGGCCCCCCCCCGACCATGAGGGGGAAATTTTTTCAGAATTTAAGACCAAACAAAATGCCAAGAATCATGCAATTTCGCTACTTCAAATGCAAGGATGCCCCGAATCTAATATAAAGCAAGAAATTAAATCTTTTTGTTTCAAAAATTTCACTAAAAGCAATAATGAACTTTCTTAAAACAAAGAAACCCAAACTAAAATTTTTCTTTTAAAGCGAACTATTCAGAATAAATCTTATCTTTCCCTAAACAATTCTAAAGAAAACACATGCCTTGTAATTGAAAGATACTCAAAGCAAGAGACTAATCCTTCAAAACCAAACAAAGCAAAGATGGCTAAAAACAACTCAAAGAATGTCAAGCAGACTATAAACAGATCAATATAGGCTCCAAAGTTCAATCCAGCTGATCAAAGCAAAATTGGGCATCAAAAAGACAGGAAGACCTAATCCAAAACTTTTACAAATGAGTTTGTAGCCTGGTAGTGGGGTACAGTGTGAGAATTTTGTATTCTCGGAGTCCAGATACAGGCAGGGTGCGAGAAGGTCACACTGAAATGAACAATAGGGTGTGAAAATTAATGATTCTCGCAGGCCACAGAGAGGTACAGTGAGAGAAGGTTTGTAATCAAGAAAAAATTGAAAAAAGGACAAAAAATTTGAGTGAACCTTCAGATCTAGAGAGTCTGGATGGATCTCCCACAGACTCAGAGACCATAAATCAAGTAATCAAAGCAAGGGAAACTAGACTAACTAAGAAACAATCCGTTCCCCAGTACGGTCACCAATTTGGTATTGGATAAATCAGTAGGTACAGACACTAACTGATCTCCCTAGATCCACCTAGATCTAGAACAAAACACACCAGAACATGACGCTTTCCTTAAGTTTTAGATATTGAATTTACTAACTAAAGAGGGATAGGTGACATACCTTTTAAATGCCACTTCCTCTCACTATCGCCATCTTAGCTCCGTTCCAACACTCATACAATGATGATCCTACAAAAGAACACAACCAACCAAAGTGATAGTAATAGCATAAACTCAACATAAACCTATGTATGTGATCAAGGAATCATACAATAAAACACAACAAGATTTATAGGAAATAATCATATTACTATATCATATTAAATGTGAAAGAGAGATTACAACCATGGCCTTGATGTCGTAAGGTCCCTTCCAATTGTCCTTCATTCCCCACACACTTCTTGCTCCAAGGATTCTTAGACCATGGATCTGATAGCTACTCACAATCTATCTTGACAAAGCAAATCTCAAAGCCACTCTAATGAAGCTAACAATCCCAAGCCAAAAATAACCTAAGCTCCAAAATCAAAAGCTAACCTTCTCCATGAGAGCTCCTCTCCTTTTATAATTTGAAGAGGATAAGGTGAGGAGGTTAGGATGATCCCACTAAATCATGAAAGCGATTAAGATCCAAACCATTTGGATGCCACCTCACCATGGAAGTTTCTCCTTCTAGAAGCATTGAGAAGATGCTCATTTTCCCCACAGATGAGCATTCTCGCACCCTGCTTATAGAGAAAACTGCGAACCTCTCGCAACCCAGCTATGGTGTAGCCTACGCGAATCAGGCATTCTCACACCCTAGCCATAGTGTAGCATGCATAAATCATCTTTAACAGGGTTTTCATAAAGGAAAATGAAACTTCTTTTCTCAGGAAAATTTCTTCTCCCTTCTTTCTTCAGGAAATCAGGCCACTGACCCCTCTGCAGACTACATATTGGTTTACATCATTAAAGGTCATAGGGATGACGAAAATACTGTGTAACAATGGGGATTCCCTTATGAGGTCGATGGAAGATTACCTTGTTCTTTGTTTTCTATGAATAATGTCAATGAGTTCAACTATACAAGTCAATTTTGGTCAAGCACATACAGGAGGGTGAGTCTGACCAGTGCTTGAATCCTACTGATCCTCCAAACTTGTTTCTTCTCTCACCTTATTTCCACCTATTTCTCTAGAGCTATCTTAGATTTTGTAGATTTAGCATCGTTTTATATGATTTGAGCCATCACTTCCTTATATGCAAGGCCAACATTTTATTTCATGATTTTTCAAGTCATGGCTACTTCTCGTCAGTTTGCTTTGGCATTTTCTTCAACATGCTGGAGTATTCTCTCAACAATCTTATATATTTTTTCTTTCAATGCCAGGCCATCAAAATTGATCGGTTGGTTGGATTTGAAAATTTGTTGCTAGTCGATTTCAAGTGGTTGGGAAAATGAATCGATCAGTTGCTTATCTTTTTCATGCACAACTATTTTTTGTTGTTTTCTTTTTGTTGGAGTTCTCTTTACAGGGGACCTCACTTGATGCTCTAGATTGTCCACAAATGATATGGTGTATAGCTCAACCTCCTTTCTTCTTCCTGCTCTGCATTTGTGAGAGGAATTATAATGGTCAAATTTTCTTCCAGGACTTTTGGACAGACTGGGAACTCAATTTCAATCTTCCTTTCCAACTCTTCAAAAAATTGCAGTCATGTCAGCTGGTAAGCTAAGTCATTTGAGGTTAGTGCCAAATCATCCCCACACCACACATTGGTTGTTTCGATGTAGAGTTGAATGTGGTATGGTCAAGGTAGTGCTCAAGGAACTTCTTGCTAGACCCTCCATTTATGAGAAGCGTTATTAATATTATGGACCCAATTTTTGAATATTACGTCAATTGTGAGGGAATCCAATGAATTTTCTTCTCCTGGTGCAAAAAATTGATAGTTGTCCATGGTTGATATTGTTTTTTCTATGAAGATGGATTCTCCGAAGGGGATTATAAAACTCATGGCTATCCAAATGAGGAGGGAGGGGAATTTAATTGATCTTCCTCGATCCTGACATTCCTTACAATTGCTCTTGATGATGTTTGTTAGGTGCTTCGACCAAATGAATATCGCCACTCTCCTAAATTCGACCAATATCCTATAGCATTGTAAGTTTAACATTAGATGCTCAACCTGTAGTGGTGAACAATAGTGAAACAATGATATAGGTCCATTTTGCATGTTGTTCCTTGACCATGTTGATGAGAAATCCCTTGGAGCTCTTCATTGAGGTCAACCTTTTTAGGTCTTGTATCCAAGAAGTTGAGTTGGTAGTTTTGGGCACCAAATCTCCTCCATGTAGAAACTCTGTAATTGTATGAATTAGACAACTTGTGATGTCTAATAGGTGTTCAATCCATAAATGACATCCATTATAGCGGCTGATAATGAATTTAGAGGGCTCTCCCTTCCAACCCCCAAGATCTGAGATCTGTGGGGAGCCCAGGTAGTGTCAAATGATGGCATGTTCAAGAATTTGTTTTTTCTCCTTCCATACATTGGCCTCTATGCCCCATGCTATAAAATTTTTCCATTGTTTTTCCCATGGGATTTCCTCAATGCAGGCTTGTTTGATGTTGTGCATTCTTATTTCTAGTTTGGTCACAATTTCCTTGTCGAATTATTTTTTAGTTCTTGGCTCCACCAATGAGTCTTGAATTTGTCCCCTCATTGTCAACATAATTTCAGAAGTATCTAGGTCAAGAAATTATAATAGATCTAGGAGAACACAAGTCAAATGAACTATTTTAGGGTTTGGGGTTTCATCACTTGATCGTCCACGAGTAAAAACCAAAGTGAAAAAATCATATGCATCACTAATATTTATAGGAGAGGAATTTGAGGCGTACTAAATTCAATCATTGGGAGTGGTGATTCACATGCTTCAACATTTATGGTAGGAGTTAATGCTTGTTCATGTGAGAAGTCAGAGGTAGTAATGAGTAGTTAGCAATCTACATAGCCCTGCCATGTTTTGGTCAAGTAGAAATTTAAGCATTGGTCAGTGCTACCGACTGAGTTGGTTTTCCTTTTTTGATGAATTTTTCTAACTTGGTCAACCCATGATTTTTGGTCGGATTTGAGAGTTTTTTTGACTTGTTTAGTATGGTTCAGTCAGTCCTTCTGGTCGATCCAAAATATCTGGTCAGATCGATGGACCATGTCATCTTCTTTTTTCTTGTCGACTTTGTCCATGCTTGTTTTTTCATGGTCGAAGGTTTTATGTTGGTCGGTTTTATTGTTTTTTCTTATTTTATACTCATGCTTGCTTGATTGATAAGTGTCACACTCACTTTATATGTAGAGTTCATGCTCGCTTCATTTATAGGGTTCATGCTCAATTGATTTTCTTGTCCGCTTGTTCAAGAATTGGCAAAGATGTTGTTTCAGAGTTGCAATTTCTATCGACTTCTTCTTATCTTCATGGTATGGTTAACATGTTGTCAATCTGGTCTTTCTTCATTTTCCTTTGATATATTGGCCGTGAAATTATTCTTATTGTTGATTCATGGTTGGTAATGATTTGCTAAGTAGTTTCATGTCATTCAGCAATTACATACCTAACTCTTCACATATGACTGCTATATTTGAGATTTTTATTTTGTTTTATTTTGATATTTATTTTATTTTCTTATTTATCTTTTTCTCTTTCTTTGTTCTTCTTATTCTTCTTTTCCAGTAAGTTTTTATAAATTGACTTAGGCCTCCACAAGTGGTTTTTGACCTATTCAATTCCTGCTAGCGCATCCAAGAAGGTTGTCACCAATATGCATCATGGTTGTTATGCATTACACTTTTGAAGATGGGTCCCATTGACCACCATTTTGAAATGGGTACCCTTGAAATGTTATTAATTGTATTGTGTCGTTCAGTCAGATATTTAAAAAAATGTATGGTCCCAACCATGGAGTTTTGAGCTTTCGTGGTTTCCCTTTGACTCAATTTTCGTACATTAACACCAAATATCTATTTTCATGTATTTTCTTTTTAGATGTCGTTCATGGCATGATTTTTGCTATCATTTTTTCACTTCTTGGTGATGGAGGGAAATCACTCTTTTTTCTTCCAATCGGTGCAATTGGTGGAGGTGTTGATTTTCTTCTCTATATAAGTTGTATTTGAGAACAAATGCTACCATGGCTACATTGGTCTAGAAATGTAGTGGAACTACAACTACTTGGCCATATACAAGAGTGAATGGTGTGTGATCAATTGACCTTTTATATGTGGTCCTATAAGCCCAATGTATCACAAGGACCTTATCATCCCAATCATCTCTGTCGATTCCATGAATTTTTGCAATTTCTTTGTAAAGTGTATTATTAAAAGATTTGATTGCACCATTAGCTTGGGTTTTATAGGTCAATTTATTCCTATGATCAATCATGAATTTCTTTAATAGGATTTGGATTGTCCCATTAACAAAACAAGTTGCTTGATCGTTGATTATGGTTAAGGGGCATCCAAATCTTGTCACTATATTTTCATATATGAATTTAACTATAGTTTCCTTCATATATGATTTGATTGGTTCTACCTCAACCCATTTTGTTAGATACTCAACAATATTTATGATGTATTTACCTCCCATTATTTTATCTCTCTTTTGAAATGGGCCGAAAAAGTCAACTACCCAAATTTCAAATGGTAAACTAGGTTTATTGAGTGTAAAGGCATCTTGTTTTTCCACAAGGGTTGACCCATCCATTGACAAATGTCGCATTTTTTACTTTTGTCTAACAATCCTTATGTAAAGTTAGACACCAAAGGCCTCCCTGAAGAATATTCCATGTTGTTGTGTCGACTTGATAATGGCCTCCTTCGGGGTCAGTGTGACATTCATACATTATCCCTTCTCTTTCATTTTCCATAGCACATGTCCTTAGTATATCATTGGGTCCTAGTTTATACAAGTATCCATTCATGAGGGTAAATGGTGTTTCTTTTAATGTTAGTACCTTCTTATTACTTCCAGGAATATCTTTAGGAGCTCCCCTCCTCCAAAAATTGTACTATTTCTTCTAAATCCTTAGGGGTGGCCTCAACCGAGAATAACTGAGCATCGAGTGGGTCGTCATCTATCCTCATTGGTTCTTGTTATAATCCTAATTTTCACCATACATGCTTACCTGGCATCAGACCATCTCAGATCCCTTCTTTGCCAAAAGAACTGCTGAACAACTCTTTAAAAAACCTCTTTTATAAGGGCCCACGCGCCCTACTCCATTACTGCATGCGTGTACACGCTAGCTGACCTAAAACAACCCGCGTGGAATGAAAAAAGCACGAAAAAAGGAAATTTGCCGAAGGAACACACAACTTTGGGAGAGTTAACTGAAACACCCGACCATGCATGGCTGAGGGTTCGTCCAAATACCTAGTTTCTTCTAGCCTATAAAATAAGGGTTAGGGGTCCCATTTGGAGGAGGAAAAATAGAGTAAAGAAACTCTGCCCAATTGCATATTCCCATTGTCCCAACCCTTTATCCATCCTTGTGCAAGAAGAGATACAAAGCAAAGAAGTTGGAGGACATTTGAAAGAGGATCCCAGGATTAGGATTCGCGAAGCAGTGGCCGGTCTCGACATTTGTAAGTTGATTCATTCAAAGTTAATAATAAATAAATGTTTTTCCCGTCCCACTATATGAGTTCTTCATAGATCAGTAAATATATGTTTGAATATCTAACCCATTAGTATGTAGGTAAAATGCATGTGTAGTTTGTTGCTTGTTTTGTACGTAGGTCAATCTTGAGAGGATAGCTGCCAACAAACAATCAAGCGTGAAGGAGGATCGACATCGAACATCCGGAACAAGGTATGTTGGTCTAAACCATGTATTTGCTGAAAAGGAATGGGGTTTAAGTCTGGGGACGAAGGTAGAAAGTAGATTTCTTTCGGTCAGAGCTGCATGCATAAGATAACCCTATTTTCTAGTCCATAAGGGGATTTCCCTCACAACAGAATTGGCGACCATACTGGGGAAGTCTCTAGGGTTCCTGGAATTTTATTTTTTGGGTAGCTTTAAAAGACTGGTTTTCTTGCCTGTTTTTTAGTTTCTGCAAAGTCTGAGCTAGCAGAGAGTCTGGTTCCCCATACCAGTTGTCTCTACTATTTGATTGACTGTGTTTTTTCGGGACCTACAGAGGTACACGTGGCCTGCATAAGGTATTCACGCGTGTACCTGTGCCCTACTCTCTTACATCCCGCGTGTGAACGCTAGCTAAAGAGGTAGAAGTAGCATGTAGGTTCTAGAAAATTTTGGAGGTAGTCATCCTCTTCCCTGTCAGAATCAATGATTTTCAGGGGTTTTCTGGAATTATTTCTAAGTCTTGGTTGTTTGCAGTCTTGTCTCAGATTGGTTTTCTTTACTTATTTTCTCCTTACATTGTTTTCTTTTTCTGTTAAAAAGAGTGTCCAAGCCTTCAGGAGATCCTGGTTATCAATATCAGTGGTCTCTTCCTGGTTTGGATTGTCTGTTTTTATTTTTTCTTAGAGTTTTAGAGATACACGCGGCCTGTAGAAGGTCAGCCCGCGTGTACACACCCTCTGGCTCTATACAGCTCGCGTTCACACGCTTGTTGTTGGATTATCAGTAGCGTGCTTGGGCAGGATAGTTTTTGTTGAGGGTAAGGCAGTCAACATTTCCCTCGATGAGATTTATACCTCTCAGGTATTTGAATCTCTATCTTAGCAGTCAGTAGCTTAGGATTAATCTTATCCTTAGCTTGTTTTTTCTCATTTAAAAGGTGTCATAAAAAATAAATATTTTTAGGGTTTTTAGACAAGTATGAGAGTCATTTTTTAAAGTTGCTAGTGTGTGATTTGTTGAAGTGATTCTTTGCGATCTGAGATTAGGCCATATTTTTTTTTCTTGGTTTTTACTTGTTGGTATTTTTCCTTTTTGCTTTATCAACATTTAAATAAAAAAAAAAATCTCTTTCATTTTCTTGTTGGGTTGAAGAGTGTGTTTTTGCATTATTAGCCAGGGAAAAGTCTTTTATTTAATAAGTTTTTGCAGTTTACTTAGATCATAAGTAGCTCGTAGTCGAGTGAAATTCCTTTTGAGTTTTCTGTTCAAAATCTTAGAAAATTAAAAAAAATATATATATATATTTTCAAAAGTTGTTGAAATTTTGCATTAAGTGAAAGTTTTTGTTTCCAGATTTTATTCATTTTTTCTTTCATCCTTTACACATCATCAGTTTCACTTTCATACCCCTTGACATAATACAAGCCATAAAATTAACTCTAAATCTAAAATTTATTAGACTTTTATGTTTGTAGGGTTAACCAACTAGTTTAGGATTACGACCTTGGATTGGGTTGGAGAGGAAACTCTTCAAGGCCATTCAAAAACAAACATTGGAGTCTGAGTTAGGGAGTGTCTAAGTCTAGTATCATGAAATTTATCCAGTACCCCCCTCTAACACAGGGGATAAACACGAGGTCACGTGCGGAAAGGTAGCGGGGATAACCCCTCCAAAGCTGGACCAATCGTAGTGGAGAACACATATAGAGGGCTTGTTTTGGGATTTTGTCGATTGCATTTGCCACCAAGATTTGTGGGTCTCGAATCTGTTCGAGATCCTCAGTTGTCTTCTAGACCACTTGCTTTCGACACCCTTGTGACACAGACCCCCAATCCTCAGAATCGAGGTCCGCACAGGATCGTTCTAAATCTGCCCTCCTTATCCACCTTGTAACTTCTCTAGATCTTACGGTTCTCGTGATTTTGGGAGTTCTCCTCGGAGAATTTCGACTGCTCGATTCCTTCCTTGACAACTCCTTCGAAATGAACCAGTATTCTCATACTGGAACTGAAATCCTGGGAAATGAGTTCGACCCCCCCCTTTGAATAATTTAAAGGCGTTAACCCTTCTGAGCTTTTCTCTGGCAACTTCAAATCACAAAAGAACTCCTGCATGCACTCCTTGTGGAAATCCTTCAATTACTTGTGGGTATTTGAACTCATGACTCTTTGCACTTCCTCTGCAACAACAGTCCTTCAAGTCTTCTCTTGGTTGACAAGTTCTAAGCTTTCAACCAGCCTGTGCACACCTTGCACGACTTCTGTGCTTCACTTTCACTTATTTTGGAATGATAACAACAATATCCCTCCTGAGCTTTTCATAGATGAAACTCTGAACCTTCGTCAACGCACTCCTTGCGGACGGTTTTACTGCACTCCTTGCAGGAACTTCTCACTCAGGATGAGAAACAATTGAAGCTCATTTCCTCTCTCTCTCTCAGACTTCAAACATCCAACTTGAAAACATACATTCACATGCAACATAATAACAAATGCATGACAAAGAGTGTAAGACACTGTAAACAGACCATTCAACATGTGTACATAGAAAACATCATAACACCATGAGTCTGAATCAAAGCTTCATATATTAATTCAAGCTTCTGTACATTGGTCTCTTCTACAAATCTCCTGCTATAGCTCTCCTCTACTCTATGCTAACGTGCTTAATTGATCTAATTTTGATTGATACAATGATACAAAGATGAGGGTGTCTATAGTTGTTTTCCCTCCTGTTCTTCTGAACTGTCTAATCTCTAATTCCAACCTACCTACTTTCATTAACTATGCATAAATGCCTCTACCTCCTATAGATGAGAGTGAATCACTCACGATCTGTTTACAGTACACAAGTACACTTCCCTTTAACCATTACATTAATGCTTCAAAAACATTTCCAAAACATGTAAAAATGTGTGTTGCACTTTCCAGCTGTCTTATGCCTTCATGCTCGCTTGGATGGTTGCTTGTGATGCTCCTGCATCATACTCCCTTGCTTGAAATTTTTCATGAACTCCTGTTCATGAGCTCTTGCACAGTTTGTCCATGCTTCTGAATTTCTGCTTCATCCTCCCAACTGGCATCTTCAACTGGGCGTCGCTTCCATTTGATCAAGTATTCAAAATACTCTTTCCTCTTGGTCTTCCTGCTAACCGTCTTATCAATTATACTTTCCATCTGTGGCTTTGCAGCTACAAGCATTTGTTTAGTCCACTGAACCTCTGTCTGTTCATTATCTGCTCCTGCTTCTTTAGCTATGTAAGGGTACAAATATGAGATGTTGAATATTGGTGAAATTTCGATTCCATCGGGTAATTCGATCTCATATGCATTTGCCACAAATTTCTTCATGACTCTGCATGGTCCAATATTTTTCATTTTCAGTTTGTTATATGTTCCCCTTGGGAACCTCTCCTTCCTCAGATGTGCAAGAACTAGATCACCAAATTCAAACTAAAGTTCTAGCCAGTGTTGATCTGCTCTGCGCTTGTATTCTTGACTCGAATTCTGCGATCGTTCCTTAACTTGGTTGTGAAGATCCTTCATTTCTTCTGCAAAATCCTCTACACTAGCACTTCTGAATTCAGTTTGTTCCATATATTTTAATTTAGAAACTCCCCTTGGCTGCATTCCATATACAATTTGGAATGGACTCTGCCCTGTGCTTCTATTGATCAAATCATTATAAACAAATTCCGCCTGTGGAAGAATGTGATCCCACTGACTGTGGTGTTCAATCACTAGGATCCTTAGTAAATCTACCAAGATTCTATTTTCCCATCCGTCTGAGGATGATAATATGAGATAAATGACAAGTTTTTCCCCAAATTATTCCATAAAGTCCTCCAGAAATGTCCCACGAACTTGGTGTCTCGATCTGAAACAATACTTCTTGGAAAACTGTGAAGTCTGACGACTTCTTTGAAAAAAAGGTTCGCAATATGAGTTGTGTCGCTGGTTTTCTGACATGGTATAAAATGTTCCATATTTGAAAATATGTCTACCACCACAAAGATTGAATCAAATCCTCTTTGCGTTCTTGGCAACCTCAATATAAAATCCATGCTTACGACATCCCACGACCTCTTAGGTATGGGTAATGGCCGGTATAACCCTGTGTTCTGCCTTTTTCCCTTTGTGTGCTGACAAATTCTACATTTGTCCACAAATATTTTGACATCTGTCCTCATCTCTGGCTAAAAATATGAGCCATTCAGTTTTGAGAATGTCTTATCATGACCGAAGTGTCCGACCAATCCTCCACTGTGTTTTTCTTTCAGCAGATTCTCCCTCATGGAGCATTTTGGAATACATAACTAATTGCCCCTGACTAATAATCCATCTTGGATCATATATTTGGTCCATTGGCTTCTGTCCTTGAGAATTGGATTTTCAGATGTCTCATACGCCTCTTTAAAATCTGGATCGTCTCTATACATTTCCTTGAGGTTATCAAAACCCAAAGTTTTGACTCTAAATTCCTGCATAAGCAAACATTTCCTGCTCAAAGCATCAACAACCTTGTGAGCAGTTCCAGAAATATGTTTAATTACAAAAGTAAAATTCTGCATGTGTTCAACCCATTTAACATGTCTTTGGTTCAACTTCTCTTGTTGAGTCACGAATTGCAATGCACGATTGTCACTGTTCAAAACAAACTCTTTAGGAACCAAATAATGTCTCCATTTCTTCAATGCTTGTATGACTGCATATAATTCTTTGTCATATGTTTTACTTAACCTTAGCTTCATTCAATTTCTCACTAAAGTATGCGATTGGTCTGTCATCTTGACTTAAGACCGCTCCAATTGAAAATCCACTAGCATCACATTTGACCTGAAATGTCTTACTGAAATCTGGCAACACCAGAATTGGTTGTTCAGTAATTTTTTTCTTCAACAAGTTGAAACTTTTTTTTGCTTCCGCTATCCAATGAAAATATTTGTGTCTTTTCTTCACCGTGTCCATCATTGGTGCGTTAATCCCACTAAAATTTTGGATGAATTTCCTATAGAAACTAGCTAATCCATGGAAGCTTCGAACCTCAAATACACTTCCTAACGATGGCCAATTCTTAATCGCCTCTACCTTATCCATATCCATCTTCAATTCATTTGCAGAGATAACAAAACCCAAATAAATGAGTTCTGTCCTCATAAATGTCGATTTCTTCATATTTATCAGCAATTTCTCTTGCTGCAATCTCCTCATCACTGTAGCTAAATGCTTCAAGTATTCTGCTGGAAATCAATATATCATCAAGATATACAATGAAAAATTTCCCTATGAAATCCTTCAGGACTTCATTCATCAATATCATGAAAGTACTGGGCGCATTTGTTAAGCCAAACGACATAACAAGGCATTCATACAACCCTTCATTCGTCTTGAATGTTGTCTTCCATTCATCACCTTCTCTCATTCGGATTTGATGATATCCGCTTTTCAAATCAATCTTTGAAAAAAACTTTTCTCCACTTAAGCAATCCATCAAATCATCCATCCATGGTAATGGAAATCTATATCTGATGGTAATCTTATTGATTACCCTTGAGTCTATACACATACTCCAGCCTCCATCTTTCTTTGGGCTGAGCACTGTTGGAACAACGCATGGACTCAAGTTCTCTCTAATAAATCCTTTGTCCATCAAATCCTGGACCTGTTTCTTGACCTCTTCATTCTCCTGCGGCGTCAATCTGTATGCTGCTTTGTTTGGTAAACTAGCTCTAGGTATAAGATCAATGTGATGGCTTATACTTCTGATCGGTAGCAACGAGAAAGGTAGTTCATCCACTACTATATCAACAAACTCTTCCAACAACTTCTGGATTTCCTTTGGTAAATCATCCACTCTTGTACTGGTCAAAACAATTTTTGGCTTCCTAACCAGAATAAATTGTGTGTCTTCCTTCTTCTTAACCTTCTTAAGAAGTTCCTTCCCACTCATGAGAAGTACAGTGTTTCTCACCTCATATTTCGTTTATTTATCCTTAATCGGAAGCAACATGTGAGTTCTCCCATTCTTCTTCAGGGTGTATGTGTTCTTTCTCCCATCATGAATCACATTCCTGTCATATTTCCATGGTTTACCCAGCAATATATGAAAAACATCAATCGGAATGACATCACACATTATTTCATCCTTATATCCTCCTATTTTAAATTCAACTAAACATTGTTTAGTGACATTTACCTGATGTCCTTTTTGTAACCACGAAACTTTGTATGGACTTGGATGGTCAATAGTCTCCAGTTCCAGCTTTTCTACCATCTCTGTAGAAACGATATTTTCTATGCTACCACTGTCCATGATGACTTTGCATACCTTGTCTTTGGTCTTGCAAGCATTCTGAAAAAGTTTGTTCCTTTGGGCTGGGTTCTCTGCCTCTTTCTATGGCTTCAAGAGAAATTTCCTCATCATCAAGGATCTTCTACCCTCAAAATATTATTCCTCAACATTTCGTCCTTGTGCCTCGACAATGTGAGTTTCACCTCATTCTTTCTTTCTATCTAGACATTCATAGGATTTGTGTCCATTTTTTCCACAGGTAAAGCATTTTATTTCTCCACCTCTGCCTCTTCCTCTTCCTTTGGTTCGAGGAAAAGTATTTCTATCAACATACTGTCCTCTCTGTGAGCTTCCACCTCTCTCATGATGAGTCTGAGGTTTCTTCCACTCTTCTTTAGGTTTCTGATTCCTGTCTTGGGAAATTGTTTTGCCTCTGGCTTGACTTCTTCCTCGGCCTCTCTAACCTTGCTTTCAACTCAGCTTCTCTTCAGCTTTCAGAGCCATCTGATAAGAATATTCCACATTCCTAAGGGTCATCATGCTCATCTCATCCTGAATGTCGTATCTTAGACCATTCACGTCCCTAGCAACCTTTTCATCATCGCTTTCCAGATGACCTACCCTGATGTTGATCTCGTCGAACTCTTCAGTGTACTCTTTCACTGTCATCAACTTCTGTCTCAAATTCTGCATTCTTCGAAATAGAGTAATTTGATAATCCTTGGGTATGAATTTGGCTTTCATCTTCGCAACCATTCTATCCCAACTCTTTATTTTCTTGCAGTTCATCCCACCATAATGTTGCATGCCCTTTAAGTCTTGTGATAACATGTTTAACCTTCTTATATTCCTCAACATCCTCATAGTCAAAGTATTTATCCAGAGCTCTAATCCAGTCTAGAATCTCTTCAACATACAGGTTTCCCTCATACATGGGAATCTCCATTTTTTCCCTGGCACCTATCCTTGCAACTGCCCTGAATAAGCGTTCATCTGCTGCATCTTCGGCTACAACTTCTTCTCCCTCATTTCTAGCTTCATTTTCACTTTCGACCTCGCTGACATCCCCAACGTTGACTGTGCGCCTCTGTGCTATCTCCATGGCATCAAGCCTAGCGCGTAGTTCATAGATTTCCCTTTCCACTGCTGTATCAGGGATTGGCATGGGCCTATCTCTTCTTCTCGGCGGCATGGCTGAGAAATATTCTTCCTTCTTCTGCTACAGAAAACAAAGAACTTTTTATGGGCTTTGATACATCAACTGTCACAGACCCCCAATCCTCAGAATCAAGGTTTGCACAGGATCGTTCTAAATCTTCCCTCCTTATCCACCTTGTAACTTCTCTGGATCTTACAGTTCTTGTGATTTCGGGAGTTCTCCTCGGAGAATTTCGACCACTTGATTCCTTCCTTGACAGCTCCTTCGAAATGAACCAGTATTCTTATACTGGAACTCAAATCCCGCGAAATGACTTCGACCCCCCCCTTTGAATACTTCAAAGGCATTAACCCTTCTGATCTTTTCTCTAGCAACTCCAAGTCACAAAAGAACTCCTGCATGCACTCCTTGTGGAAACCCTTCAATTACTTGTGGGTATTTGAACTCATGACTCTGTGCACTTCCTCCGCAACAACAATCCTTCAAGTCTTCTCTTGGTTGATAAGTTCTAAGCTTTCAACCATCCTGCGCACACCTTGCACGGCTTCTATGCTTCACTTGCACTTCTATTGGAATGAGAACAATGGTATCCCTCCTGAGATTTTCAAAGATGAAACTCTGAACCTTCGTCAACACACTCCTTGCAGACATTTCACTGCACTCCTTGCAGGAACTTCTCACTCAGGATGAGAAACAATTGAAACTCATTTCCTCTCTCTCTTAGACTTCAAACATCCAACTTGAAAACATACATTCAGATGCAACATAATAACAAATGCATGACAGAGAGTGTAAGAAACTATAAACAGACCATTCAACATGTGTACACAGAAAACATCATAACACCATGAGTCTCAATCAAAGCTTCATATATTAATTCAAGCTTCTGTACATTGGCCTCTTCTACAACTCTCCTACTACAAATCTCCTCTACTCTATGCTAATGTGCTTAATTGATCTAATTCTGATTGATACAATGATATAAAGATGAGGGTGTCTATAGTCATTTTCCCTCTTGTTATTCTAAACTGTCTAATCTCTAATTTCAACCTACCTACTTTCATTAACTATGAAAAAATGCCTCTACTTCCTACAGATGAGAGCGAATCGCTCACGATATGTTTACAATACACAAGTACGCTTCCCTTTAACCATTACATTAATGCTTCAAAAACATTTCCAAAACATGTAAAAATGTGTGTTTCACTTTCCAGCTGTCTTCTGCCTTCATGCTTGCTTGGCTGGCTGCTTGCAATGCTCCTGCATCACCTTGACAGGTTTCGGGATCGATACCCTGCTCATTGTGGTCTACCCGACTTTCGACTATACCCGCCTGGTGATTGTTCGCGCGCTGGACATACACAAGTGACTGTGAGGGTATACTATGGTACCTAAGATAGACATCGGGCCACACTTTGCAGAGTATACCTAGAGGGTTCTTCCGTGTTCGAGTTGCACTTGCACCGATAAGTTTCTCTAGTGTTGGTTGTTGTAACTGTTCTTCCAATTAATTTAGTGTTTTCCTGTCTTATCTTCTAGGGACTTTTTTTTAGTATGTGTTACTTTTGAACGTTTAGACTACCCTAGAGTGTCTTTGATATTATCACACAGTGGAGGATCATGAGCTCCGCCAGTCATGAAGGATTCTTGGCCTACCGTCGGTTACACTGGAGCCACCCTCGCCACCATTAAGGCGAAAGCTAGACCAACAAGAGTCTTTTGAAGTGACTGGGTCACAAGCAATTGCGCCCGACCAACATCCGGAGGAATCGACCATTTTGGACCTTGGAGCGAATGCTCTTGGCCTGGTTGAAACCCCAAACACTGATTTCTTGGCACCTTTCATCATACCAATTCAATTTTATGAGTGCCAGATGGTGTTGCACACAACAATGGAAACAAATGCTATTACTCCTTCTGGGAATTCTTCAATTCCCACTACGGTTGTCACCACATGAGAGTTTTCACCTCCTAACCCACCGTCACCGGTCCGAGTCACCATGGTCTCGATCGCCTCAACATCGCATAGTGGTCTGATCTCATCTTTGGCGGCGGACACAACTCCTTTCACACCAAGTGCGACAGGCCCTCCGTTCTCATACGGGATGCCTAGTTCGGGTATAAGTCCTGTACTTTCCTACTCCACTTTACAGACTTCAGGTCTATGGGCAGGGAGCTTTAGCGTTCCTCTACAAGGTCACATTGGGAGCACTCCTGCCCCTTTTAACGCTTTCCCTTACGGAGGAGGTCATATACATCCTTCGTCCCCTTCACTTGGTAGCTTGCATCAACAATCCGTTGGGCAACATACACACCATAGTTTATTTGAAGCGGGGAATCAAGGACCACCTTCGCATAGTATGCCGATAGGTTCAACACCGTTTTTTTTGAATGAAACGTTTGGTAACAATGCCTTCTCGTCAGCCGCCTTCCCGATGGGGGAAATCCTAGTTTTGGACAACCTATTCCTATGCAGGGTACTATTCCTTCATAGGAGGTAAATCTAGGAACTTCTTCCGCATCAAGGCCTTGGAATTCTTGGCAGGGATCCGTTCCCTCATCCGGAATTTTCATCTGGGGTAATTCTTTCCCCAGTCAATGGAACTCTGGACAAACTACTATGCCTATCCCCATGGGACCGACATGGGGCAACCCTTCCCAGAGTCCTTCAAATATAATGCATGCCCAACCATCTATGTCCTATTTGGGAAATCAACTGACGATGTCTCCATATATGCAAAATCAATACGCTGGCCAGGGCCATGGTTTCTACCAGAATCCATGCTAGCAACTGAACTTTTCCTAGCAACCTGGTGCTAGTCAAACTCCAGGCCCCTTTTTCCCAGGTTATCACCAACAACCCAAACTACCCTTCCTGGTGAATTTGCACTTGCCAGATTTGACAAGGTTGTTGAATGACCCTATCTGTCACAATCCACGTTGGCCTCCTATGCCAACGAATTTTCCTTCGGACATCCCAAAGTTCAAAGCCAAGCCTAACAAAGATCCAGGAGATCATGTGACTACCTTCCATCTTTGGTTCTCATCTAACTCGTTGAAAGATGACTCCGTACAGTTGCGATTGTTTCAATGTACTCTCATTGGGAGTGCCACGAAATGGTACATTGAGCTCGATCGCTCAATATACTCTTCCTTCAACGAACTGGCAATGGCTTTCCTAAACCATTTCTAGTTACCTGTGAGATACAATGATGGCATAGTGCTGCTTGCCAATTTTGAACAGACAATAGCGGACCATATCTCTGATCACATCCGAGAATGGAGACGCCGAAAGAGTTTAATTAAGGTGCCAGTCCCACCAACATTCCTACTTGAGTGGTTCCTTAAGTCTTTGGTCCCGTAGTTATCCAAAGACGTCACGACGTCGGGAGTATTCTTTGAAGAAGACGCCATCATGAGAGATCAACAATTTGAGCTCATCTATTCTCTGTCCGGTTTATTATACAACATCTTGGTAGATGCGCCACGCTCAATACTTGATAAAACTAGACAGAGAGCTGGACCACATGCCGATGGTATTGTTGGTTCAACACAAACAAAGCCCGCTGAGAAATTGACGAAGCAGTTGTAACAGTTATTTATACAACACACAGTGGCCAACCAAACTACTACTTTGGCTGCTCCCCCTACCAAAATGTCGGAGGTACACATAGTGCAATCGACTAACCCAAAGGCCACCCAACAGCCTGAAGGAAAGAAAAAACAAAGAAAGAAGGGTAAGGGGGATAAAAAACCTACCGATAATGCTGGCGGGGACAACACTGAGAAATAGAAGGCGAGGTATCCATTCATCTTGTGCACGGAAGACCACCCGACCCATCTATGTCCTTGGCTTGCAAAAGCCCAAAATTTTGTGACGCAACAAGAACCTGTTGTGTTGACCAATCCATTTCAACATGGGAAAAATCTAACCCAAGCCTCTGCAAGAATGGAAGGGGGAAGCCAAGAACTCTCTCCACCTGCAAATAACCCCACATCCATAAATGTATATATGGTGAGGGGTGATGATTTTATATCGACTAGAGCGCACGACTATAGTAAACCAAGAACTTCTGAGAACGGTAAAGAAGCTGAACTCCCATATCTTCCTCTACATATTGAAAATACGTTGGGCGAAACAATGACACGCATTCCCAAAGGCACATTCAAAAAATATTCTCATAACCCAAACGCAAGGGCCGCCCAAAACTACTCTGTGGTGGAAGATTTATCACAAACCCCTCATGCGATGTCCACTTTGGAGGTCCTCCAAATCTACCCTTCCTAGAGGAAAGCCTTGTTAACAGCTTTAGGATCTATCGAGACTTGTAATCTGGGCACAATCGTGTTGGATAAAACCGACTTAAAACCTCATCTGCCTTACCACATAGCGTTTCATATAGTAGTGGGTTATCCCATGAAAATTTTTACTCAGAATATCTTCCGCACGGTGATTGATGAGGGTTCCTCAACATGCGTCATGTCGTTGACATGTTGGAAGGCCATTGGCCAGCCCGTTTTGTCTCTGTCACCTACTCTCCTCACCACTTTCGACGGTCATTCGTTCTGACCACATGGTATCGTTCCTTCTTTCCCCATGCAGTTAGGAGGGAAGACCGTGTGTGTCGAAGTAGAGGTAGTCGATGCTCCCCTCGACTATAACCTCTTGTTAGGAAGGAGTTGGAATTATGCCATGCAAGCGATGGTTGCTACAGTTTTTCGGGTCTTGTTTTTTCCACACGAGGGCCAGATAGTGACCATCGATCAATTGTCTTTCTCTAGACCTGACCCTGCATTGGGGGTCCACGGTCCCGATGATTGATAATCCTCAACCAGGTGTTGTCAACGTAGGGGTTGGTTTGTGCCCATATTTGATGGTTACCTTCGATTACCCACCCCCTCAAGGCAATATCAAGTTTATATCCAATCACCATAAGGTTGAAATTTTTCACATTTCATTGTTCCACACGACTTACTTTGACGATCCGTGGATACTTCCTTCCCCATCAACCATAATTGATGGGAGAGGGCACCCGGGCATGTCCATGCCCTTGTCCGCAGCTGAAGTAGTATACTCTTTAGTCCAGCAAACTTCAGCCCACACTGATCTAGCTCCCGCACAAGAGTTTGATCAACTTCTAGAGCCTATTTGGGCTCAGGGTTCTCTCGCTCACACCAATTCATTAGACTTAGTATTTCCCTCTGATGAAGCAGTAATTGAAGCAATGACTAGTCCGGACAAACCCTGGGATGATCTTCATCATAGATCATACTTCCTCCCAGAGTTAAGTAGAATTGAGGCTGAAGAATTCACCTTGACTATGGCTGGAGATAGGTCTTGTCCTATTACTCCATTAACTACACATGAGATCTATGTTGAGGGTAATATGGAAACCATTGCTAAAATGATACCTATCAATATCTCCAGAACCCCTGGCGTCATAGACAATGTTTTCATTGAAGCATACTGCTCCCCCGAGGAGATGCCAGGCATCGGCCCACAAAGAGTCGATCATGAGCTAACTTTGTTGTTTTTCAAGCTCGCTTTGAGATCTGAAAGAAACATCCAGAGAGACTAAATTTATTCTTTTCGATCTCATCCGGATTAACTGAGAAAAGTAACATCTACGGGTCTTCTTTTAAGCCCTTTTCATACCCTATAAACATGAAAAGATTGTCGAGCAATCTTGTGGCCTTTCATGCTCGTTAAACTAAAATTTGAAGTCACGTCTGTCCGATGGTAGTTTACCCCTTTTTCGGTCCGAACGGTCAACTGTACGAACAAAGGTATACTCTATGGAACTTAATTTCTCTAGAAGAGTACTCTCAGGTATAATTTTATCCCTTTTTCGGGCCTGAGGGACTAAACTTACGAAGAAGGAACTGCCACAGAGTCCATAGTTAAGATCTTTTCAGACTCCCTAAAATTGAAAAGATCGTCGAGTGACCTTATTCCTTCACACTCGTTAAACTAGTCCAGAAGAACATTCCTAACAAAGTCCATAGTTAAGATTTTTTTAGACTCCTTAAAAATGAAAAAATGGCCAAGTGATCTTGTCCTTATCACACTTGTTAAATTGGTTTTGAATAGATGTCTTGTCGGTGCTAGTTTACCCCTTTTTCGAACCGACAAGACTATCTTCGAAAAAGGTACCCTAATGGAGTCTCCTTTTATGATTTTTCAGACTCTCTTAATATGAAAAAAAACCGAGGTTACCTTCTCTGGGCTCGTTAAACTTACATCGAAGGACATTACAATTGTGTGTTTTGTTAATTTCATTTGCATACCTTATACGCTAGCCTTGTAGCAATTTGCTTCTGCATCTTAACACCCTTGACCCCTAGAGGATTTTTCCCGAGTATCATTATTTTGAACATCAGTCTTGTCCTTGTGCCTTGAGATTGTATGTTTGTCACACTCGTTCCTCCATGGTAACGTAACATTCCTTTTTTATTTTTTCCAAAATTATTGAAAAAGACAAAAAAAAAATCAAATATACCCCAAAAAGAGGAAGGGAAAAGTATTTTCTTTATTGGCAGCATAATGAGTTTCCCTTGGATAAAGCACATCTGTCCATTTGTTCGTCAAGATTTGGGATGTAGTACGACCTTAGGAAGCTGTTCTCGCTACATAGAGTTGTGTCCTCCTCAGTTTGGTTAATCTTCCAAACATATGGAGAGTTTGCGTTGCCTCCTACTTCGTAAACTTATGATTAATGCCATGCTGCCTAAGTCTCATCATTTGTCATGCTGTCGTCCATGGAAAGTTTCTACCAAGCCTGAGTCGGCCCCTCTGCAATTTGTCTCTTTCCCTCATACCTGACCATCCTGAATGTCCAATCAAGTCCTTGTTCGAAATCAATGAAGCCTTTAGTCTGATCATCAAGATTATCTAGTCCACGACCAACGAGCCATCGAAGACCTCTGGGTAGTGAATTCATACGCTCATATTGCACTCCTACCTTGAGTTTTGAAGAGTTTGAAGTTGTTTCTCAAGCTCTGAAGATCTCATCTCCAGCCATCAGGCCATATTAGCTTCTAGAAGATGGATACTCTATATGTATATCTTTTTGATTTCGAGATGTAGCTCCGCTATGTATTGTTCACGACTACACTTTATATAGTTATTTGAAATGGATCTACAGTGTATTTGATTGGTAGCCATGATTCTATTTTATCCCGAGCATGGGTATGCCCGCCTCGGTGAGACATTGGTTATTTTGTATATGGTGCCTCTCAGTTCCTGGTCCCTGGGCTCACTTGTTCGACACATCAGTAAAGATTGGTAATGTGTTTCGGCCATTAGATGCTCTTTTGACCTCACACATTAGGGGGCATCTGTTATAACCCTAATTTGCACCATACATGCTTACCTGGCATTAGGCCATCTCATATCCCTTCTTTGCCAAAAGCACTTCTGAACAACTCTTTAGAAAACCTCTTTTATAAGGGCCCACACACCCTACTCCATTACTGCACATGTGTACACACTAGCTGACCTAAAACAACCTGTGTGGACCGACAAAAGCACAAAAAAAGGAAAGTTGCCGATGGAACACACAGCTTTGGGAGAGTTAACTGAAACTCTCGACCATGCATGGCCGAGGGTTCATCCAAATTCCTAGCTTCTTCTAGCCTATAAAAGAAGGGCTAGGGGTCCCATTTGGAGGAGGAAAAATAGAGTAAAGAAACTATTCCCAATCGCATATTCCCATTGTCCCAACCCTTTATCCATCCTTGTGCAAGAAGAGATACAAAGCAAAGAAGTTGGAGGACATTTGAAAGAGGAGCCTAGGATCAGGATTCACGGAGCAGTGGCTGGTCTCGACATTTGTAAGTTGATTCATTCAAAGTTAATAATAAAGAAATGCTTTTCCCATCCCACTATATGAGTTCTTCATAGATCAATAAATATATGTTTGAATCTCCAACCCATTAGTCTGTAGGTAAAATGCATGTGTAGTTTGTTTCTTGTTTTGTATGTAGGTCAATCTTGAGAGGATAGTTTCCAACAAGCGATCAAGCATGAAGGAGGATCAACATCGAACATCCAGAACAAGGTATCTTGGTCTAAACCATGTATTTGCTGAAAAGGAATGGGGTTTAAGTCTGGGGATGAAGGTAGAAAGTAGATTTATTTTGGTCAGAGTTGCATGCATAAGATAACCCTATTTGCTAGTCCGTAAGGGGATTTCCCTCACAATAGTTCTTCTCCTGTTTCTAGTCGGGATAGATGATTCACGCCAACGTTCTTTTTACTAGTTCGAACGATTATGTTGAAGTCGAATTTTTAGAATAGTAATAGCCATTGACATATTCTTCGCGAATGTATGGGTTTGTTCACCAATTGTTTTAGAGATTGATAATTGGTAAAGAACGTAAAAGGATTTTCCCAAAAATAATGTCTAAATTTTTGAAGAGAGAAAATCATAGCTAATATCTCTCTCCCCATCATGGAGTAGTTTCATTATGATTTAATCAGTTTTTGACTGGAATAAGCATTTGGATGGTCGAGATTATCGTCATATGGTTGTGATAATACTAATTCAACAATGATGTTGGATGCATCAACATGTACATGTAATTTTATTGACTGGTCGAGAAATCACAATATGGGTGCCTCCACTAATTTCAGTTCCAGTAATTCAAAATATAGATTACACTCTTGACATCATACAAATTTGATATATTTTCGGAGCATCTCATTGATTGGAAAAGTAATTTCAGAGTAATTTTGTATGAGTTTTCGATAGTATCCTATGTTCCCAAGGAATATTTTGATCTTTTGTTTTTATTCATTGGTGGATTTAGTCAAGAGCTACTTTGATTTTGGTCCTGTCGACTTTAATACCTTCCTTGCATACAATATGACCGAGAAAAATACCAATTGGAGTGGAAAAGATGCCTTTTTTGATATTTAGAGACACATGAATATGCCAACATCTCTCTAACATCATCCTTAGCCACTGAATGTGGTCCTTAAGTAGGCTATAGATTATTCAATCATCAAAGTAGACAACCATTTTTTTTTATATATATTCCTCAAAATGCTTTGACCAAAATTCTTAATAATACTGCAGGTGCATTCTTCAGGACAAAAGACATTACCTTGTATGTGAACGAGCCGAATTCAACAACAAAAGTTGTTTTTACCTAGTATTCCTTGGTGATTGGGACTTGATTGTATCCAAAGAATCCATTTGTAAAAGAATAAAATTCATGTAATGATCTTGTTGGAGAAATGTGTTAGGAATGGTTCAGTTATGGTCAATTATGAGAATATTTGTCACACTGCCAACCTTCCTAACCTTTTAACTCATCAAAACTATGGTGATGTTGGAACGCTTCTCTTAATGCTTTTCAAGCATAGAAATAAAATTATAAAGAAACACAAGTAATGCCTTCCCTTTCTTAAGGTCCAACATACCTAATTTAGTTTTAGTTGACATTAACTATAGTCGTCATCATCATCATATATATATTTTAATTTAAATTAATCAAAATGATCAATTTTTAAAACATTTTTTTTCCATTCCACTCGCAAGAGCAAGATTGCAAATTTGGGCTTGCAAGTAGTCTAAAAAAATTTAAGTGGTGACCAAGACCTCTCCTTATTTGTTAATTTTGTTTTATTTTTAACAAGTTCTCCCTTGTGGTTTCAATTCCTCTGCCTCATTTTTCACCTTTGTATTCATCTTCTTGTTATGCTTGGTGTTTGCATTGTGTTTGATTTAGTCTTTGGTCTTCTTTCCTTGTACCTTGTCTCAACAAATGCATATTTTTGGTAGGTGAAAGGATGCTAGCTTGCAACTATTCCTTGTGACCCCTCTCATGGATGTGGGAAACCCCAAATTAATTCAAAGTATCCTCACTTCTTCCTTGTGCATGGCTAGGCTTGCTAACTTTATCTCGTAATTTGTCTAAAAAATGTTAAATGGTGACGAAGATCTCTCCTTATTTTCAAATTTTGTTGTGTTTTTACCAAGCACTTCCTCATGTTCTCATTGCCTCTACCTTATTGTTCACCTTTGTCTTCCTCTTCTCATGTTTCATAGTGTTTTACTTATGTTTGGTTTAATTTTTGATATTCTTTCCTTGTGGCTTGTCTCAACAACCATATTATTTTGGTAGGTGTAATGATGTCAACTTGCAACTATTCATACCACTCGTCTCATGGAAGTGGGGAACCACAAGTTCGTTCAAGGTCTCCTCACTTCTTTCATGTGCATAGGTGAGCTTGCCAATAAAGAATTTCAAGTCGTCTCAAAAAAATTAAGTGGTGACCAATACTTCTCCTTGTTTTTCAATTTTGTTGTCTTTTTACCAAGTGCTCCCTTCTGGTTTTGTTTCCTTTTCCTCATTATTTTCCCTCATCTTTCTCTTATTGTTATGCATGGTGTTTTCCTCGTGTTTGGTTTAGTTTTTTGCATTATTTCCTTGTGACTTGTATCAACAATCACATCCTTTTTGTAGGTCTAAGAATTTTAGCTTGCAACTATTCCATGCCATTTGTCACATGGAAGTGGGAAACACAAAATCCATTCAAGGTTTCCACACTTATTTCTTATGCAAAAGTAATCTTTCCAATTTTGGCTTGTAAGTAATTTCAAAAAAGTTGATTGGTGAATAACACCTCTCTTTATTTGTCAACTTCGTTTTATTTTTGCTAAGCGGTCCTTTGTGGTTTCATTGCCTCTACCTCATTGTTTTCCTTCCTCTCCCTCTTCTAATTATTTATGAGAAACAAATGTCCAAGTTATTTATGAGAAATAAATTAAATATATTTTTTGTTTCTATAGGTTTCCAATGAAGACACTCAACAAAAATCTCTATGCGAGGTAGACACATCACCCCATACATAAATATCACATGTCAAATTAAATTTGTTTTTGATTTTCTATCTTATTTTGATTCATTTCCATGTTTCTATAATAATATAGCATATTAAAAATGTTTATGCAAGTCCTATGATTTATATTTAATTCACAACAACTACCTATCCCTATCCATCCCGCACCCACACCATTCATCCCACACTAAAACGTAGATATGGTCCTTGGCCACCCAACATACATGCCTACTAAACCCAAATAAAATGCATCTATGCATCATGAAAGAAATTCCCATGGAATTAACAATAAATTTAAACTTCATGAATGTATCTATTCAAACAAACACAACATTCAAATAAAAAAATTTCACAATGGAATTAAACATATAGAATATTACAAAACACTTATCTCTTGATAAATCACCAAATGGATATGTACGAGTAATGTGTTAGAAAAAAAAGACCGTGGAGCAATAAAATAAAACAAATGCAGAAACAAAACATAGAAGATACACAATACAAGAGAGACACAGATTTACGTGGTTCACCCTTACAATTTACATTTACAAGGCAATTTTTCCTTCGGGGGCTTCACCCCCGAACCCCCGCCGGGGGCCCAGTTTCCCCTGAACCCCCCAGCCGAGGGGATAGGCCCCCCAGACCCCGCAGAGGTGGTACCCCCCTCTACACTCCCCCTGCATGGAAGAGTGTACATACTTATGGGGTGTAAAGTCTTCATGGGGTATAAACACGACTGAAATAAAGGACCTCTAAGTCAAGAACATAATCAGGCTCCACAACCAACAATCTCCCACTTGGATACTGATCTCAACAACTCCACCACTGCTGTATATGCTGGAATTTGAACCTTATTGGACCTGGAAAATTTCTCATATTCATATTCATTCTTGAAGACCAACTGAAACTGAGCAGGAACTCAGTTTCTCTATGGTTACTCCTTTTGTTAACATGTATGTAGAATTCTGGCTAGTGTGTATCTTTTCCAACTTCAAATTTCCATTTTCCAAGGTGGATCGTATGAAGTGGTACCTAAACTATATATGCTTATTCTTCGAATGGAAGGCTGAGTTCTTTGCAATATGAATTGCACTTTCACTGTCACAGTACAACCTGATATTCTCCTGCTTCTTTCCCAATTCCTCCATAAACCTTTGTAACCGAATCATCTCTTTACTAGCCTCTGTAGCAACAACATACTCTGCCTCTGTTGTTGAAAGTGAAATGACCTTTTGCAGTTTCGAAATCCAACTTACTGTTGTTCCACCTATAGTAAGAACATACCCTGTGGTGCTCCTCTTGTTGTCTTTATCACCTGCCATATCTGAATTATCATATCCCTGTAGAAAAGTGTTTGAACCTCCAAAACATAATACATGAGTAGCAGTACCTCTCAAATACCTGAGAATCCACTTTACTGCCTCCCAATGTTCTTTACCTGGATTGTTCATATACCTGCTCACAACTCCCATTACATGTGCAATATCTAGTCTTGTGCAAACCATTGCATACATCAAGCTGCCAACTGCTGATGAATAAGGGACCTTGGACATGTATTCTATCTCCTCCTATGTCTTGGGACACATTTCCTTAGTTAATTTTAAATGGCTAGCCAAAGGTGTAATAACTGGTTTTACAGTCTGCATTCTAAACCTCTCCAACACCTTCTCTGTGTACTCACCCTGAGACAATGTCAATTTGTGATTTTTTCTGTCTCTTGTTATTCTCATGCCAATGATTTTCTTTGCAGCACCCAAATCCTTCATCACAAATGAATTGGCTAATTTCTTCATGAGCATATTTATATCCTGCATATTAGACCCTACAACAAGAATGTCATCTACATACAATAGCAAGATAATATAGCTTCCATTTTCTAGCCTTTTAAAATAAACACAGTGATCAAAATGACATCTACTATAACCCTGTTCTGTCACAAACCTGTTAAACTTCAAATACCACTGCCTTGGAGCTTGCTTTAGGACATACAAGCTCTTCTTCAACCTACATACCAAATTCTCCTTCCCTTTGACCTCATACCCCTGTGGCTGCTGCATATAAATCTCTTCCTCCAAATCCCCATGGAGAAAATATATTTTTACATCTAACTGTTCAAGATGCAAATTTTCTACTGCCACAGGACTTAAAATAGTCCTAATTGAAGTCATTTTAACAATAGGAGAAAATAGTTCATCAAAATCTATACATTTCTTTTGTGCAAACCCCTTTACAACAAGTCTATCCTTGTACCACTTTTCTCCTCCATCTTCTTCCTTCAACTTGTAAACCCATTTATTCTGCAATGCTCTTTTTCCTGTAGGCAACTGAACCATGTCCCAAGTCTAGTTATTTGCCAAGGAATCCTTTTCCTCTTTCATGCCTTGCTCCCATTTATTTTCGGTTTCTACCTGCATTGCCTCTTCATAACATTCTGTTTCACCAGAATCAATCAACAATAAATAATACAATGAAGGAGAGTATCGTTCAGGGGTTATACTTAACCTGGTAGATATTCTAACAACACTTGTATGTGTTTGAGGTACCTGTTGCTCCTGTTGTTGTACATTTTGATTTTCAATTTCCTTTGGAATTTATTTTTCAGTGATCTCATCAAGCACTGTGTATTCTTGTTTTTCTTCTTCCTGTTTCTTTTCATGCAACTGATCTTTGTACATGACCTTCGCATTGAATATGGAATATCTACTCCTAATGATTTTTTTATTTTCATAATCCCATAATCGATAAGAAAAATCATTAACATTGTATCCAATAAAGGTACACTTCTTGGATTTAGACTCAAGCTTTGTTCTATTTCCTTTATCAATATGGACAAATGCTTCACAACCGAAAGTTTTTAAAAAATAATAGTTTACCTTTTTTCTTGTCCATTCGTCCTCTAGAATTCTACCATCCAAAGAGCTTAAAGGTCCTATGTTTATTAAGTAAACAACAGTATCTACAACATCTGCTCAGAACTGTAAGGGAAAACTGACATGCAATCTCATACTCCTTGCACGCTCCATGGTTGTCCTGTTCATCCTTTATGACACACCATTTTCTTGTGGTGTTCTTGGAACTGTCTTCTCTCAACGAATCCCATGGTATGAACAATAATCATCAAACTCCTTGCTGCAATATTCACCTCCATTATCTGATCTGAGACACTTCGAACTTTTTCCTGTCTCATTCTCAACTAAAGGTTTCCATTTCTTAAAAGTATCAAAAACATCATATTTTTGTCAAATGCAATAAACCTAAGTTTTTTTGGTTGCATCAGCAATAAAAGTAACATAATAACGAGAGCCACCAAGAGATGATACCTGAGTTGGTCCCCATACATCTGTATGCACAAGCTCTAACCTTTCATTCTTCTTTTCTTTTCTGACTCTGAGAAATCTGACTCTCTTTTGTTTTCCATAAACACGATGCTCACAGAAGTCCAAATCAATTTGTTTAAGATCTGGCAACAAATTTCTTTTGTGAMGTATCTGCATACCCTTCTCACTCATGTGTCCCAACCTATGATGCCACAGTGTTGTATCCACTTCTATAGAAGCTAAAGARATAAAAGAGTCAGTATTACCAGTACATAAATACAATGTACCTACCTTCTCTCCTTTTGCTATCACCAATGATCCTTTGATGACCTTCCACGTCTTATCTATAAATATGGATACACAACCTTCACTTGCCAATTGCCTTGTTGAAATTAGATTTTTCCTTAAATATGGAACATGTCTTACCTCTTTCAACAACCATTGGTTTCCATTGCATTGCTTCATTTTTACCTTTCCCATTCCAACAATTTTGCATGGTGCATCATCACCCAAATGAACCTGTCCAAAATCACCTTGAATATAATCTAGAAAATGTTTCGTATGGGGTGTGGCATGAAATTAATCTTCCGAATCTACTACCCAAGACTCAGAAATATTATCTACAGAAAGAATAAAAGCATCTTGTAACACATCACCTGTTACATTTGCTTCCTGATTTCTCTCATGTTGTCCATCTCTTTGTTTCTTTGGAGCTCTGTAATCTTTCTTCAGATGTCCCTTCTTCCCAAAATTATAGCACTCTATCTTTCCAAGTCTATATTTGGATCTGACCTTCCTAGAATTCCCACGGTTCCCTGAGCCCTTTCCTCTATCCTTTTGTCTTCCCCTGTTCTCCATGTTCAACACATTACCTGATGTCTCACCTGTGCTTTTCCGTCACATTTCCTCACTAAGGATAACACAAACAACATCATCAAATTTTAAATTATTTGAACCAGAGACAGAGTTACTTACAACCATGACCAAGCCATTCCATCTTTCTGGCAATGAGAACAAGATTAGAAGAGCCCTAACCTCATCATCAAAGTGCACTTTTATAGAACTTAGTTGATTAGTAACCGTATTAAATTCATTTAAATGATCTGCAATAGACCCACCTTTTGAAATATTCATATTAAATAATCTCTTCATTAGAAATACCTTATTAGGCATCGAGGGTTTTTCATACAGTTTAGCCAACACGTCCATCAGATCCCTCGTTGTCTTTTCTTTCGAAATATTGAAAGCCACTGATGCTGCCAAGCTCAGCCGTATCGTTCCTAGAGCCTTTATGTCAAGAATCTCCCATTATTCATCCTTCATGGCTGTCAGCTTCTTTGCTACTTTGCCCAATGGTAGGAATAAAACCTTCTGATATAAATAATCTTCCATCTGCATCTTCCATAACTGGTAGTTTTGGCCATTAAATTTATCGACCCTAAAGTTTCCATCTTCCGACATTGCTCCCACTCGAACCAGGAACCCTCTTTTCCTGTGAGTTATCTTTCACTCTGATACCAGTTGTTAGAAAAACAGGACCGTGGAGCAATAAAATAAAACAAATATGGAAACAAAACACAGAAGATACACAATACAAGAGAGACACAGATTTACGTGGTTCACCCAGTGTGGGCTACATCCACCAGAGAAATTGCCAGGTCCTTCCTTTATTATTATCCAACAAATGAAGGGACACAACCTACAACAAAACCCACTGTAACTTCCTCTTCTTTATCTCACAGTCCCCTCTCTCAGAATACAATACTCACCACAATGCATAGTCGCAATACATTTTCCTCATAACAGAGGGTTTCCTTCTAGGGCAAAAAACCCTAACATAATTTCTACTGTTAGATCTGCGACCTTATAATGAACGGTCCACATTTACAATGAAATTACAATATACATTTACAAGGAAATTTTTCCTTCGGGGGCTTCTCCCCTGAACCCTGATCGGGGGACGCTGCACCCAAACCCCCGCTGGGGGCCCACTTTCCCCCGAACCCCCCAACCAGGGGGATAGGCTCCCCGGACCCCGCAGAGGGGGTGCCCCCCCTCTGCACTCTTCCGCTTGGAAGAGTTTACATACTTATGGGGTGTAAAGTATTCATGGGGTATAAACACAACTGAAAGCAAGGACCTATGAATTAAGAACATAATCAGGCTCCACAACCAACATAACATTCCTCCCAACAGTAGGCTTGTTGTTCCATTTATCTCAATATAAATCCACCTCCAAGATGGGGTTATGAGTCCATAGGGAGGTTTGGATCTCATGGTTTTCCACACTATCCACTCCACATCCCAATACCCAAATTTAAACTCCTACAACAGTTCCAATCCACCAGCTCTTGTTCCCCTCAACCTACACAACCTAGGGAATGAGATCCCCTTATCTTCCATGCAGTTCCTCGGGCTATCCCACTTCCTATTAGGGATACAACATAAGTTTGGCCAAGAAATATCACTTACAGGCACACAACCTGTGTTAAGGCATAAATCCCAACCCTCTCATGTTTTTTTTCATACATGACATGGCTGGTGATATTTTATAGCACAATTATCCCCTCTTGTTGTCCAAAAACCTGTCCCAAAAAATCCCCCTTTTCCTATTCAAATTTCATTTTTATTTCATGCAAGATTGACTCTCACATTTTCTAAAAAGTGGTTATACTAAGCCCATGTCATCATAAGTTAGTGAGATGATTTTTCCCACAAACCTATAATATGCATTAAATAACTATTTTGATAATTCAAATGGGTAAACATCAATAATAAAATTACTTGGATTATTAGGAATGCATAACCCCTTGGAGTCTGGACCCCCTTGATCTAGATTGTATAAAGAAATGAAATGAAAGATAGGAATATGAATGGAAAAACACACACAAAAATATTGCAGAAAGCACGGTAATGTAGTGAAATCCAAGTTCTATTAATGAATGCAATAGCAAAAGACTATAAAATGCAAATTTATACAAGCTAGTTAGAATGGTGGTATCTTATATTCCAAAAGAGAGGTTCCGACTATGCTCATTCACAAGAAGACATTACAAGAAGAAAAAAATGGAATTTTAACATAAATTACTAAAACCTAAGGGGAAAACCCCTAAATATTCAAAACCCTAATACTAGGAGATGAAGCACTAAAAGAATTTATCTAGGTGGATATCGGTGGCCACCCACCTTTTCCAACTGGCTCAAAATACATTTCTAGTAATTTTGGTAGTTAACTATTTTTAGCAGTTTTTAACTTCTGGGGCCATTTTGAGGGCCTAAATGACGGTTTTTCGGGATCAATCTTCTCAATGATAGACAAAGGCTTTGATTTAGTCCCCAAAATGAATCTCCTTGAAGATACCTTTCCAATGATCTATCGTGCGCCCCAAACAGAGATCGTATGCCAAAGTTACGCCCCTGGGAAGTTGATACACCAAACTACCCAAAACGGGGTCCACAAAATTGTTGGCTTTTCATATTTCGGGGTTAGGTTTTATTTATGATAAAAAGGCCTTTGGAGCCTCATTTTAAAATTATCTCCTTGCGAATGCGAGTAGAAGACACATCTCTTCTCAGAGATAAGCTGCCACCATTCTAGCAAGTCTTTCACTCTATATTTTTACAGTCTTTGTACATTTTCGCTCATTAATAGAAAATTGTGTATTAATATATCTATGTGTTTATGGTTGCATCTCTGATACATTTCTGTCATATTATTGGATATCTGATATATCTATGTACATTTATTTATTATATCTCTGCTCTCATTTCGTGCCGAAAATAATCCGGATCAAGAATTGTGGGCTCCAAGGTGGCTAGCTGAAATGTTAACTTCCTAGGGATGCAATGTTTGCATACAATAATTTTTTGGGGCACATAATAGCTCGTTGGAAGGATATAAATGAGAATTATATTTTTTTTTTGGCATTTTCAAGCCACGACCACCCCATGCCATCAAATGGACATAAAACATCATTTAAGGCCTCAAGACAACCCTGAAAGTTTAAGACATGAAAAACTGTAGATAAAAAAAACAACCAATATGGATAGTTGTGTTGAGTCAATGGAAGAGGTGGGTGGCCACCAATGTCCACCTAGATCAGTCCTCCCCACTTAGGAAGAAATGGTCTTTAATTAGATGGATAAATGTTTTGCTAAATGTGACTCCTAGTGAGCCACTTTTCTTGGTGAAGAAGTTGTCCTTCTTTGACAATCTGATTGAGACGTACATTCCACTGGCAGGTTCCCTTCATATTTGTTTCCATGATTTTTTCCACTGTAGCATATTGAATGTTTTAAGGATTGATTTTTTTAGTGGCCAAATACTCAACCACCTCCAAGGTGTTCAATAGAGTTGGAAAATATGGTGTCGAAGCAACATCACATTAAACACTACATGCAAGCCAAGGAAAGGGGGAACACTCAATTCAAAATAATTCTGACCAATAGCATTCAAGATGGTGTAAGGTGCATATCATAGTGTTTTGAGCTTCTTGTGGGATACTGTGAGGCACTCTTTATGAAAATGCAACCAAACCTTATCACCAAATTGAAACCTATGTGGAAGCCAATGTTGGTCATGTTACTTCTTAAACTTGGCATTGGATTTATGCAGGATGTCATCAAAATGTTGTTGAATTTGTTGGATCCATTCAATAAATTTGGTTGCTTTTCTTGCCTCAGTATGAACATGAGAGGACTCTTCATATGAAGATGAAATGGGTATAGTTTCATCAATAGGGGACAATGGTTGGAACCCCAAGAACACATCAAAATGGTTGTGGCCAATAGAGTCATGGAGGTCTGTGTTAGCTATGTTGAACATATGGAAGGCTCTCATCCCATCTATGTGGATTCTTGTAATTGTACATGTAAAGGATATGGACATTCATCCTATTGGCCACTTCTGTTTTCCAATCTATTAGGGGGTGGAAGGAAATCAATTTGGTCATATTGGTGTCCATCAAAGACTACAGGTTGGACCAGAAGGCACTGAGAAACCTACTATCCCTATCTGAAATAACTTGGCACCCTTAATTTGATGAAGAAGATAATCTGGGACATGCATTAAGAAACAAAAAAGACCATATTGCTCTAATACCACTGATATGGATTGTATAGAGAATGAAATGAAAGCTAGGAATATGAATGGAAACACACACAAAGAGAAATATTAAAGACAACATGGTAATATAGTCAACACCAAGTTCTATTAGTGAATTTAATGGAAAAAGACTATAAAATCCAAAGCAATACAAACTATCTAGAATAATGGTAGCTTATCTCTCAAGAGAGAGGTGTAGGCTAGGATCATTTGCAAGAAGACATTACAAGAGGTTCAAAAACACCTTTTAACATAAAGTATTAAACCCTAAAGGGAAAAAAACCTAAATTCCAAAACCCCAACCCTAGAAGACTAAGAGCCAAAAGGATTTTGGGCTACAAGGTGGCTACTTGAAACATAAACTTCCCGAGGTTGCAATTTCTGCATACCATCTTTGTTTGTTGTGCGCACAATAGTGTTGGAAATATCTAATTGAGAAGAATTTTTTTTGGAAAAAAAAAATAGGCCATGGTCACTCAAGGCCCCCGAATTTCCAAAAAACATCATTTAAGGCATCAAAACGACCTCGAAAGTTCAGGATCTAAAAACTATCGATTACAAAAAATTACCAATACAAAAAACCTTGTTGAGTGAGTGGAATAGGTGGGTGTCCATCGATTTCCACCTAGATTATTCCTCCCCCTTTAGGAAGAAATGGTCCCCATTGCATCAAGTTCCCTCATTAGATGGGGAAACTTTTGTTGAATTTGACTCCTCATGAGCCACTTGCCTTGATGAAGAGGTTGTCCTTCTTTGACAAACTAATGGAGTTGTATGTTTTATTGGTGGCTTCCCTTAATATTGGTGTCCATGATCTGATCCACTATATATTGTTTAATGCAATCATGATTGAATTCTATAGAGGCCAAATTCTTAGCCACCTCTGAGGTTTCAAATACAGGTGGAAGATATGGTCGAAGTAGCTCCACATTAAGCACTGGGTGTGAGCCAAGAAATGTGGAGTACTTAATTCAAAATAATTTTCACCCACAACCTTCGTGATGTTGTAAGGATAGTATTATAGTGGTATGAGCTTCCTATGAGAGCCTATGAAGCACTCTTTCTTCAAATGAAACCATACCTTATCAACAACTTGAAATCTATGTGGAACTCAATGCTGGTCATATCACTACGTGTACTTTGCATTAGTCTTCTATGGGATTTAATGAACCTATTGTTGAATGTCATTGGATCGCTCAATAAATTTAGATACTCTTCCTGTGAAGATATAATGGGAAGATCTACATTAATGGGGTACAATGGATGGAACCCTAAGAACACTTGAAAAGGGTCGTGGCCAATAGAGCCATGAAGGGATATGTTGTAGCTATGTTGAAAATATGGAAGGATGTCATTTGTATGTGGATGCTTGGAGTTGTATATGCCCAGGATATGCAGAATTATCATAATGGCCACTTCTATTTTTCCATATGTTGGGGGTGGAAGATAGTTTATTTGGTAAAATTTTTGTCCATTAAACACCACATGCTAGACGAGAAGGTACTGAGGAACCTACTATCCATCTCTGAAAAAGAAGTCCGTGGTAAACCAAAATGAAACCAAACACTCTCAAATAAGTTCTTAGTAGTGTTTTTGGTTGTGATACTTCGGTTGTGTCCCCTACATAATTCAATATTGATTACATTGAGAAGGATACAATAGATCATATCAAATACACCAATATGAAGGGAACCTACCAACAAAACATACAAATCTATTGAGTTGTCAAAGTAGGACAGTTTATTCACCAGGGAAAGTGGCTCACTAGGAGTAAAATTCAACAAATGTTTCCCCGTCTACCAATGGAAATTGATGCAATGGGGACCATTTATTCTTAATGGGGGAGGAATAATATAGGTGGACATCAGTGGTCACCCACCTCTTCCACTAACTCAACATGGGTCTCCATCTTGGCAATTTTTTTATCTACAACGTTTTGGATCCTAAAATTCTCGGGTCATTCTGAGGTCTTAAATGATGTTTTTGGCCATTTGGGGGGATAGTGATCCAGATTTGATCATTATATTATTTATCATCTATATTGATTCTTTAAAAGTGTAAATAATTGGAGAAACCAACTTGCAAGGTCATTTTAATGACAGTCCTAGATTGGAAAATTGAGGTTTGAAACATTCCAGAGCCATTTTGAGGTCAAAACTTTCCTAGCTTATGCTTGGACCCCTTGAATCTATTATACACATCGATACCTTTCCAATGATGTGAATATCATGTTAATCATATCTCATATGCAAAAAAATCTCCTCCAACAAGTTGACCTACCGTGTTGACCACCATGGTGCAAGAGGATGCCACATCAACCCCCATTACTCACACATATGGGGCTAGCCATGTATGGAATTTCAAGAATATTATATAAGGTCAAAAACCTTATCGTAATTTAGGGTTGAGGAAGTAAAAAACCTACCCTTAGATGGCTATTGAGTGATGTTTAATATAGGGCCGCTAGGAGGAGAAGGGGTTCCACTTTTTTGCATTGTATCTTGTTCCATACCCAACCATAACAATTGAGAGTCATATTTTGTGAGAATTATAGAGGAGGAGATACTTTGTAGTATCCATATAGGTTGTGGTGTCAAAGAAAATTCCATAGAGAGTGCCTCTTTCTTTGTACTTGTATTTGAAGAAAAGAGACCAAAGCAACCTCACCTTCTAGTTGGTTTTCTCCCGTATTGGGTTTCCCAAGTTATATCTTGTGTTTATTTGTGGATTGTGTGTGTTTATTTTTGATCTCTTGTTTGTGTATTTGAACTTTTTCATACATTTTAAGAAGAAAAATAGTAATTAAAGAGCCTGAGATCTAAAGGAAATTAACCTTCATAGTAAATATTTCAACATTTTGTTATATATGTTGTGATGAACTGTCCAGTGGAATATCCAAGACAATTTACATATCATATTGGTATCAGACCAGTTTTTCTTGGGGACTTTGTGGAAATTTACATGGATCCAGAAATCATTTTAACAATAAAGTTGCAAAACCCTAGCCATGGCAATGAGTCTGTTCATAACAACCCTTGACATACCATAGATGGGATATTTGTGAGGATAGAAGAGAAATTTGCTAACATATCTCACAATGTGTTGCTTCTCATGGTGTCTCTATCAAAAAGATTGAACCATTGAGATAATTTGGAGGCTTGAAATCAGAGATCGGATCATACAAGAAATCAAGAGATAACAAAGACCTATAAAAGAAGTCGCGAAAAGAACCTGAGAAAGAGTAGTCGGGTTCTAGTTCCATAAACCCTTCATAGTCCCTATTCAATATGGAAGAAAAAGGGAAAATAAATCCATACCAAGGATATATCGATGCATTAAAACTAAATCATTGGTTGCAACAACTAGAAATTTATTTGAGTGTTCACCATATATATGAAGAACAAAATATATCATTTTCTACACTAAAGTTAGAGGGCCATTATTTAACCTGGTGGGAAAATCCATACAAAAACACTTTGGTTGGAGGGTGATCTGAAATTAATTAGGTGGGAGGACTTCAAAACCCTCATCAAATCCCAATTCTACCCTATTAGGTATGTAGAGGACATACATATTTGGTGGCATTGATTTAGGTAGATGCAAGGAAGAGTGTACAATAGTACACCACTGAGTTCCAAAACATGACCATCATGCTAAGTATATCTCCCAAGAACCTAGATGTACTCCTCAAGTATTTTGGGGATCTGCATAGACATCTACGAAAGTAAGTGATTCTTTTCAATCCAAGGATAGTGGACGCGGAGTGTGTACATGCATAGTACCTAGAAAACATAGGCCACAAGAAAGGACAACCAAGTGGTTCCAATCAGAGAGAGCACCATGAAGCTTAAAAGGAGGGGAAGAAGAAGTGGAAAGGGGGAAAGGATAAGGAGATGAAAGCGACTGCACATCAGTGAAAGGATCCTAGAAACCATTGCAACCATTGCAATATTGATGGACACACTAAGGAAAAGTGTTGGAAACTACATCCAGAGTGGAACCCAAAGTACTGCAAGAAGGAACCAATGAAAAATAATCTTCTAGACACAGATTCAAACAATCAATTTGAAAGAAAATCTGATGTAGATGATAATATTTTTTTCACATAAATGCATAAGGAAGTGAATTTGAGTATCCTTCATCACCAATAAGAGAAGGAGATGACCAAACTCTTCCACATAAAGATCCAGGTCAAGAAGACCAAGGTAGCCAACGCTCCATTCAACTCTGGTTCACAAGATAATATCATAGCAGTGGATCTAGTCAACAAGCTTGGATTGGAATTTCACAATCATTTTAACCCTTATCCATTGGGTTGGGAAAACAAGGATGCAAGGATAAAGGTAATGAAACAATGCAAGATTAAATTAGTTGTAAGTGTTGATTTTTTTGATGAAGTGGAATTGGATGTAGTACCCCTTGACATATGTGGAGTAGTGTTTGTAATCCCCTACATGTATATGAGGGATGGAATATTCATGTGGAGAGCCAACCGATATTGACTAATCAAGGATGGTAATTCCTATTTCATCATCCTGCATAAAGGCAAGTCAAAGATCTCATTGGTAAGTTTCAACCAAGCCAACAAATTGATTAGTTCTAGTAAGAAATATGTTTTACTTCTCTTAAGAGAAAATTAGACTAAGTATGAGTCAATAAGAGTAAAGACATCCCTAGAGGGGTGTACTAAATAGTAGAAACATCAATTGGAGGGGTTTCTATAGGCATACATAGGAATGTTCTAGGAGCCTAAAGGGATACCACCCAAGATGGAAGTGAAGCATGAAATACAGTTATTTCCAAACTCCCCATTGTCAAATGTTGGGTTGTATACATAGTATGTTTGTATATTTTAACCTTGTACAATTATTTAATGCAAACATATTTTCAGTAAAAGAACAGAAAAAATACAATGGAAAATACAAAATTACATAGATATTTTTCCCCTGGAAACCCAAACTGGGAAAGCCAGCATATTCTATATTCATTCACAGTGATACATTGTTTACAATAAAATATACATATAAGAGCCAGTGACATCCAAAACCCTAACCCAATGACCTAGATTATTCAACAACCTTAATTCCTTAATAGGAAATAGAAAACAATTGGCAAAAACCATGTGCCGAAAAAATACCCAACAATGGACACAAAAATCAAGGAGACAATAAAAAAACGAGGGGATATACCCTCAAACCCCCGCACAGGGGGGATATCTCCCCCCTGCAACTCCCCTACGTCCTCAATGAAACGTAGTAGACATTGTGGCTGGTCGTGCAAATAATATAACACATACCCAACAATGTTTTAGAAACAAATGAAGTGAAGAAGAAGTTGTCGCAATTTTGGAGCGGAGTGTGACTCGACGAAGAAACACTCTTTGTGGGTCACCTATCATAATTGTACCAAATAATGATGGGACTTGGTGAATGTGTATTTACTATAGAGCATTGAACAATATTACACTAAAAAAATTGGTACCCTCTATCCAGGATCTATGATTTGTTAGATCGGTTGCAACATGAAAAATATTTCACCAAGTTGGGTCTCAAATCGGGATACCACCAAGTATCTGTCAAGGAATAAGACATATAGAATATTTCCTTCAATACAAGGCAATTTTTGTATGAATGGTTGGTCATGAAATTTGGTTTATGTAATGCACCAACTACATTTATGAGACTAATGAATGATGTACTACACCCATCTCTAGATTCATTTGTTATAGTCTATTTGGATAATATATTGGTTTATAGTGCTACCTGGGAGGATCACATATCACATCTCATGCAGGTGTTAGAGACTCTAAAGAAACACCAATTGTTGGATAACCTTAATAAATGTGATTTTTATTAGTTGTATTTGGTGTATGTGATAGCTTCATTTTCAACAATATTTCTACCACTCCGCACCATAACAACAAGAGGTAATAATTTCTAGTGGGGGGAGAATCAATATAAGTCTTTCAATGAGCTAAAAACAAATATCATTCAAGCACCAATTATTTCATTACCAAACTTGCAAAATCCTTTCGAAGTGGAGATAAATGCAAGTGGGTATGCCATGGGCGAAGTTTTTATGTAAGGAGGAAGGCTTGTATGCTATCATTCTGAAATATTACATGGGGAAGTTATCAACAACCCTACCTATAACAAGGAAATCTATGCCCTGGTTCAATTTGTCAAGAAGTGGAAACACCACCTTATGTGAAAGTATACCATCATCCACACAAATCACCGAATGCTATAGTATTTTCAAGCCTAGAGTAAGCTACAACAAACTAGACAATACAAGTGGATGGGTTTTTAAAACAATTTCATCTAGTCATCAAGTATAATACAAGAAACACAAACAAGTTGGTAGACATGATTTCAAGGCACCCACATTCAAGGTTACAAATTTGGGAACTCTGATGCACATAGATCCTTTTACCCATGATGCATACAAAGAGGTATACATAGAATATGAGGACTTCAAGGAGGTGTTTCAACAGCTACAGGGCCATATTCATATAAAAGAAGGTGACATCAAGGATGACTATCATTTTCAGAATGGTTTACTCTAAAATCTTGGCAAGCTATGTGTCCCTAAAGGTGAACGACTGAAGCGTATCAAAGAGTCTCACACCTCTAGGGTTGTAGGACATTTTGGTGTTGGGAAGACAATTGAGGTATGTGTAATGTCCCATAATAAAAGAAGATGTAGCATGGTATATTATATGATGTATATTTTTTTGTACTATCAAGCCCATTAACAGGAAGCAAGGTCTATACCATCCCTTACCTATACCCACTCGACCTTGGGAAATAATTTCCATGGATTATATGGGAGGTTTACCAACAACTACGAAGGGACATTACTATCTATTTCTTGTAGTTGAGAGGTTCTTAAAGATGTGAAATATCATGCCTTGTAAAAACACCATCAAAGGACAGGAATAAAAAAACATGTTCTTTGAAAAGGTCTGGGTGTAGTTTGGGATACCATGGAGCATAATCTCGGAAAGGGATACTGAATTTCTCAATACATTTTGGACTACATTGTGGGAGAATATGGACACTAAGTTGAAGAGGTATGTAAAATTCCATCCATAGAAAGATGGGCAAACACAAGTCATCATAAGGACTTTGGTGCAACTTTTGAGGGGTTATATCATAAGCATCCAAAGACCTAGGATGAAAATATGATCTACATACTGTTGGTTTTTCATAAGAGATGATATTATATGAATATATTATTACAATGATGAGTGTTCCATATATATAGAACATATGGTGACCATCCATGAAAGGATGCATCCCTTGGATAATAAATAACTACATATTATATATATATATATATATATATATATATGGAAGAATATCTTCCCAACGTTGTTCAAACATCAACACTCCCTCTCAACTAGGGAGACATTCTTCATCATGCCAAAGGTTGTCTATGAAGTATACAAACTTTAAATAGTCCCTCTTAACTAGGGAGGTATTCTTTGTTGCAGAACAAGATCATCAGATATCCATAGTACAACATGACTTCACAACCAATGCATCCAAGGCCCGTGGGTATCTCTCAAATAGCTTCAAAATGTCACCATGACATACACTACCTCGCAATTCATATGTACATCATCATGTGCACCCCTGTGAATTAGAGACAATGCATCCAAGGCCCGTGGGTAGCTATCAAATAGATACAACATCTCCCTAGGACATCCACTACCCCACAATGCATCTGTAGCTCGTCATGCGCATCCATCTGAATTCACAACCAATGCATCCAAGGCCTGTGGGTAGCTCTCAAATAGATACAACATGTCCCCGGGACATCCACTACCCCTCAATGCATCTGTACCTTGTCACTCCCTCTAAAGAGGGAACACACCAAGCTATCTCTCTTATTTTCATGGGCCCTCTTGTGATGGATTTAAGCTTGGTCCCGCTCTGATACCATGTTGTTTTTTAATAAGAGATGATATTGTATATGAATATATTATTACAATGATGAGTGTTCCATATATATAGAACATATGGTGACCATCCATGAAACGATTTGTCTCTTGGATAATATATATATATATATATATATATATATATATATATATATATATATATATATATATATATATATCTGAAAGAATGTCTTCCTGATGTTGTTCAAACATCAACATATACAATACTCTTATAATAGAGAAATCCACACTTCTACTAGTAAGTCACCTTTTGAAACTTACTTTCGGTATTTTCCACCTTCACCCTTGGATTTTGTATATGGACAACAAGGAGGAGTGAGGGGGGACCTCACAAGAGATGCATTGCGAGTAGAAAAAATTGTTGAGAAGATTAGACATATCCATTTGCAAGTAAAAGAGACACTGAAGAAGTCACATGAAAAATACAAGGCCATACTTGATCAACAAAGGACCGAGAATTCATTCAAAGTGGGAGAGATATTTTGGCTACAACTAAACAAGGAAAGACTATAGGGTCCTGGTAAGAAGATGAAGGCCCTATGGTATGGAACTTTTAATATATTGGATAAGGTGGGAGATAATTCTTATAGACTTAGTCTACCCCCATACATGCACATTTACTCAATTGTGAATGTGGAAAATCTCAAACTCTATGAGTCTTCCATGTTAGATTAGGAGGAGGAGTAGGTCCTACCTTCCATAGAGAAATTAACACCAAATGCTTAGGCAAAGTTGGTAGAAGACACATTTTTGCATACGTGGTCCAGAACTATAAGATAGGGGCAACATGACCTTTGGCATATTGGGTTGAAAAGACAATTTCCAAGCAAAGCAAAGTGGTACTGTAGGGAAAAGGAAAAGGACAAATTTCTTCACATCATTTAGTAAATATTTTGGGGACCAAAAGAATCCCTAAATGGGGATTGATAATCCATATTGGATCATTATATTATTTTTCATCTATCTCAATTATTTCAAAGTGGAAAAAATAGGAGGAACCAACTTGTAGGATCATTTTAATGACAAGTACCATTTTGGAAAATTGGTGTTTGAAACCTTACAGAGCCATTTTAAGGAATCAAAAGGAAAATTTTGGGTCAAATGTTTTCTATCTTATTCTAGGACCCGTTTATTCTCTTCTACACATCGATACCTTTCCAATGAGGAAAACATCACATCAATCAGAGCTCCTATGCAAAAGTTATGCCTCTAGCAAGTTGATCTACTATGTTAACCACCATGGTATGAAAGAATGCCGCATTAGCCCCCATTACTCATGCATATGGGGCTAGCCACGTATGGAATTTCAAGAATATTATAGAAGGTCCAAAACCTTATCACAATTGAGGGTTGAGGAATTCAAAACCCTACCTCTAGATGGCTACCGAGCAATGTTAAATATCGAGTCACTAGAAGGAGAAGGGGTTCCGTTATTTTGCATTGTATATTGTTCCATAACAGTTGAGAGTGGTATTTTGTGAGAATAAAAAAGGAGGAGAGATTCTAGAACATCCATAGAGGCCACAGTGTCAAAGGAAACTCCATAGAGAGTGTCTCTTTCTTTGTACTTGTGTTCTAAGAAAAGAGTGGAGAGCAACCTCACCTTCTAGCTGGGTTTTCTCTCGTATTGCGTTTCCCAAATTATATCTTATGCTTATTTTTGGATATTGAGTGTGTATTTATTTATGTTCTCTATTTTTCTCATTTGAACTATTTCATACATTTTAAGAATAAAAATAATAATTAAAGAGTCTGAGAACTAAAGGAAATTAACCTTCATAGTAAATATTTCAGTATTTTGTTAGATATGTTGTGACAAACTATCCAGTGTAATATCCATGGAAGATTACATATCATATAGGGTAACCATGTCTTGTCTAGGCTTGCCAACAATTGTAATTATTGGTTATATGTTTCCAATGAGATATTGTGTTTCCCAAATGGATATTGTACGCAAAATGTTCACACCTGGAAAGTTGACATATCAACCAACCACCTTGGGGCCTGGAATCCTTTTTGTGCTTCATATCTTAGGGTTAGGTTTTTTTATGTGTACGGTTTTAATATTTCTTTATATAAAAATGGCCATTTTCAACCTCTTTTAACATTCTCTTATGAATGAGCGTATCCGAAACCTCTCTCTTCAACAACAAGCTACCACCATTCTAGCTAGTTTGTATATTTTTGCATCACAATCTTTTGTGATTTAATTTATTAATAGAATCTTGTGTTCATTTTATTATTGTTCTCCTTGCAATGTTTTTGTGTGTGTGTTTCCATTCATATTCCTTCCTTTCATTTCATTCTCTATACAATCTAAATCATGGAGAATCCAATAACTATTAGCTATTATAGGAGTGTTCATAGCAGCCCACCCACAAGCTCTTGAGTAATTTCCTCAATAGGAAATATCACTTACATCGAAACAACCTAATTTTTAGCATAAAACCCAACCCTCTCATGGATTCTCTCATACATAATATGGCTAGTGTTTTTTTCCAACACCAAGCTCCCCTCTTGCTATCCAAAAATATGTCCCAAAAATTCCCCCTTTTTTTGCTCGATTTTTTTTTTCTTTCGTGCAATTTTAACTTTCACATTTTCCAAAAAATGGTTGTACTCATCCCATGTTGTCATAAATGAGTGAGATGACTTTTCCTAACAAACTCTTACATGCATTAAATAATTGTTTGGATCATCCAAAGGGGTAAACATCATTAATAAAATGACGTGGAGCCCCTTTAACCCCCCCTCTTGTGGAATCACAACCCCCAACATTACCATCCCTCTTGTATCGTAGCTAGTGATTTATTTTTTTATTAATAATTTCAATGCAAAATATACATAGCTCATCCCTAAGACATATTGATTAGTACAGGCTGTCTGGCCCAAAACATACTGGCTCAGCAACCTAAGTTACATATGTATTATTACATTATAATTTACAAAGATTAAAATTGGGGATCATGTTACAACCCTACCGTATCCCTCATTGCCCCCCCCTTCAGGGTACTATGTATTATCCTCCAACCCATTTTGATTTATTACTACACATCCCCACCACCTTTTCCATTCCATTCTTGCTTTTTGGTTACACTAGTTCATCCTACTACAACCCCCCTTTGCATTCACCATTGTAGTAAATACTATTGCATTGATTGTAGTTATATGTACACTAATTTCATCTACGATTGTTGTAACTACATCTACCCCATCCCCCATTTCTTCCTTAGAGGAGGTTGTCCATCTAAGTAATTCGGTGCCTAGCCAATCTCCATCAATGTTTGAGATACTCACGGTGAGAACAATAGTTGATGAATTACTATCCAACATGAATTGAATTGATTTTAAGGATTTTTATTCTCTCATTAATTGATTTTTGTAGCTAGTACACGAAGACATTGTTGAAAGGATAGGATCACAATGGAGTGCAATTCTCTCATGAGTTGCAGTCTCCCAAATCTCATATAGGGTGAGTTTTGTTATATTGAATTGTATTTGTATTTTTTAAGTGTTAATCTATGGAATTGTGGAAAAACATTATATGAATGTTGTTTCCTTTCTAGTGTCCAAAAAGACACACAACTCCAAAATGTAAGAATACTTAAGCTTCCTTTAGCTCGAAGATGAGAAATATCATTTTTGGTTAGCTCGAAGATGAGGAAGATCAGTTTTGGAGATACACCTAGTAGCGGCGAGGGTTAATGAGTGATCCATTATGTATCTTGACCATGATGTGCCATTTTGTGTCTAAGGAACAAGCTACCATTATTTCATATTTATGCATGAGGTGCCATTATGTATATTGGGAACGACGTGCCATTTTGTAAAAAATGTATAGTTGGACTAATTTTGAATATACATATACAATTTTAGACATGTATAGTGAATTCTTTATGTCTCAATTGTTTACTATGGTTATAGATCAATTTATTTGATGTTTATAATGAATGATTTTGATGATGAAGTTGATGGGTATATAGGCAGAACGAAACAAGAAACTCAATTTTTTATGTAAGATGATTAACACAACTAAGTCCATAAAATCTTAAACCCAAGTACACCAAGGTCATCCAAGTACACCTTTTGGTCACCCACACATTGTTTCAATTCAACACAAGTGTAATGGCATGGATGGACAACATAGGATGGGATTCCAATTATCATGTTATATCATATTCCTCTTAGTCTGTCCACACTACAAGGAAAACACCTTGTAGTAAAGGTTTTTGCATAGGTTTTTAGTGTCATAAGATTAGGATTTTTTTTCAAAAAACCTCTTCTATTCATAGAGGAGGTTTCAATGGATGTTCCCTATAACTAAAAAAAATGGACGGGTGGAGGCTTTAGTGGAGGTATTTTTTCAAGTGCTTGTATTGGCAACATGCACTGACCATACATAAATCTAAAAGGCATTGATGCTCATATAGTTATTACGCATCATTTCCATCTTTTTTCGATATATGTCGCATTGGTGCTTGTATAAATATTGTGCATTGGGTTGTTTTTTTTATGGCACATCGATGCTTGTATAATTTGTACGCATCGATGCCTATATTACCATGTGCACCAGAAGGAAGTGAAATTTCAAACATTTGAGGTGAGATGTCGATGCCATTCTTTGTTAATAAGCATCTGTGCATATATTATATGTAAAACATCAGTGCATATATTACATATAAAGCACTAGTTTGTATTGTAATCATGTGCATCGTAATATTTTGAAATGATAAATATAATCATGCATTATGCCGTTTAAAGTAACAATGTTTTTTCACTATTTTTAGCACTAGTGCTTCAATGTAATTAATAGGCATTGGTGCATATTCCTCATAAAAATGCACCAATATCTATTTTATCGCATGTACCGTTTATTGAGTTCGAAAGAATACAATTCACCGATATGTATATATTTTAATTAAATGTTTTTTTACAAATTTTCAATTAATCATCTAAAAGTAAAATATTTTTTATAATGACATTGATTTTATATTTTTGTTATTGTGTTTTTATACAATGATTGCATTAATACACTATCCAATGGATTACACCTATGTTATTTATAACAATGTAAATCATCCATATACTAATTAATCAACAACACAACATTTTACAACATTCAACTATGCAATAAAATAAGAAACCCATTTTATTATATATGAATAAGAGACCCATCATCATACAAAATGGGTTAACGTAAAGGTTCACACTAATCAAAATGCAACTAATATGTAATTGTTACGCTTATTGGTAACATTTCCGCATGAAATTGGGACAATATGTCAAGTACATTAAATAAAATCCTTGATTTTCACAGACAAATATTCCAAAACATTTAACTTGCAGTAACATTCAATTATGTTTATTATTATTCCTCACTTGAACTATTGTCATTGGTCGAGCTGCATGCATGTTGCATTTCTTCATCACTTGTAGGCGATATTGTACTTTGGTTATCTAACCTAATGTTTTGTTGACCAACTCGTTTTTGATGTTATACCTCTTCATGTTCCATCTACAAACATAGAAATAAAGTGTAATAAGTATATCTACATTTATATAGTAGAATATACATAATTGAATAAATAAATAAAACATACCATAACAACAATTATTTCATAAAAAAAACACATTCTTTCAAATCCATGTTGCATGTCGTCTCTCAAAATCTCTTTTTTTGGTTGCACTTCATACTTTGTTTCCTACATGTTTAATATGCCATGCCAAAACATAGTCAATATAATTAATATAAAGGTTTCTTGTCATTCAATTAATTATAAAATGAGGGAAGTTAAACAACATATCTACCTACAAATTGTTCAATTAAACCTTGATACTTCAACATACATTCACAACACATAATTAACCCAATGCCAATCAATTCTTCAATTGGCTCTTATTTATATATTAGTGTATATTAGAAGACATCCATGGATGGATGTAAATTACTTATTTAAATATAAATATCACAACAAATATGAAATCTTAAGTAAGGCTGAAAACGTAAGTACTCACATACTTTGTGATCAACCCTTTTCTTCTTCTTCTTCTTCTTCGTCTTGTATTATGTATTGAATGGGTTCCATTTTTTTTCCTTTCTTCTATAAAACAACTGAAAATTAGAATTTCATACAATAATTTTTTTTTTGTAAATAAAAAGTGATATTACCTCAATAAACAGTTGTCACTATACATACCTGATCAATATAACATGCTTGGCACATGTTACACCAAACTAGTGGAAACCAAAACATGTGGCATCCTTTTTTTCTTATAGTCAAAAGTAGAGGCCACCACTTGCTCCGCCAAACAGTTGGAAACCAGAGAAAGTGGAAGTAGAGTGTTATGACAATGCTATCTAGACATGCATTAAAAAATTGATCATACAAACTGAACATAAAAACTAGGCAGTAAGACATGAAAAATAGACATTAGTGCAAAAAAACCCCATTTCCTTGTAGATGGAGTGTTAAGGGATGAGAAACTTTAAACATTAGATGGACTATTAGAACAGTGAAACTTTACATCTAGCGTGTCGTCATAAGGAGTGCTTCCATGAGGAGTGAAGGAAAAAGGTTGTGCACAGGTCGAGCATCTCTGCTTGATAGGTGCGCTCGAGAAGGCATCGAACAACATGTCAATTATGCGATTGAGGAGGGTGTACTAGTGGATTTTCTCCATCATGTATCTCCTCATATCGAAGATGAGCTCCAAGTTCTTTGGTGCAAGAAATTTGGATGAGATCGATTCTCATCCTGTTTCTGAAGTAGGAAAGGGAGGCTTAGTTGGGCGGTCCGTCCAGGGAATTTCCTCTTGGACAATGAAAGTAGACCCCTCTAGTGTTGTCTCTATGTCTATTGTTGTAAGACTGGTGTTGGGTCGATCATGGGGGTCCAAGACCGTGTAGAGGAGGGAGTCTGGTGGAACTATAATTGGTTCCTCAAGGATTTCCTCCTCCACATATGCCAATGGAGGCGTCTTCGTCTCCTTATTTCTATAAATCAAAGTTGTTGATGAAGCTCACACTAATTCATGAAGTCGTCTCTGCCTTGATATGTAATATTACCAATAGGGACCCCTCTTGGGTTTCCCTCACTCACGAGGCATGACAGAACTGGGAATCCAGATAAAACTGAAAAGGAGGGCGCATAGAGCCAGATATATGAGCATATTAGAGTGCTAATGCAACAAAGAAACAAAATGAAACAAGCCATGACCAACCTGGTAGAAGTGGAGGATTGTCTGAGAAGTTGATATGATTGTCTAGCCTCCTCCAGTACCTATCGTCACCCCTCTGCCATGCCACATTGAGGGCGCCATTAAACCTACATGAGGGAGATGTCCCTCCATCCCCTAAGCACGTTTAAGTCTGTCCTCCATCCAAGAATGAAGTTTGGGGCGACAGTCGACATTATTAATAAATTGACTTGCATGTGGGTTGCGTGGCATCCTCTGGGCTATGTGGTACCCCATCTGGGGGGTATTTCATACAATAATTAAATCCTATGTACATAAGATAATAATTCAATGATTAAATACCTCAGATTCAGATTGTTGTTGGGATGGCTCCTCATGTGATGCAATTATGTTCATTTATTTTACCATCTCCTTGTACATTTTTTAGAGATCCCAACTGTCATGTATTGATTTTCCCCTCATATGTCCCTTGGAATTTGCATAATCTTCCTGAAAAATGAAAAGAAAAATAATCTTGGAGTTATTGGGTTGATTTTTGTATTATAAGTGAAAAGTAGGTCTGTACATTCTTTCCATTATATCCCTCATAGTTTTGCGAAAAAAATTCTCCCTATCATTAACTTATAGCACCACTCAAGATGAACTAATGACCAAGTTATCACCATTTACATCCTTCATAATTTATATCTTCTCAGGATAACATATTGTTCCCTCTTTATTCGTTCTCGCACAACATTAAAAAATGTGAAATCGAGTGCTTAAAACATGTTAGCGATTCATGTTAATAAATTCATTTTTAGTAAAAAGTCAAAGAAAAAATTCATGTTGATTACTTTTTGATCCACCTAATTCCTCTCTTTTCAACATTTCCCCCAAAACAATTTACGTTCTTTTTCACTCAATTTATTTGATTTGTTGTTATGCATGGCATGCCTTAACCAATACACAACATTATTAAAACCTACATATAATTCAAACGTATTAAATTTTTAATAAAACTTAAAGAACTTCATTTTTTTTCTTTTCTAGATGAACTAACATCGTGTTCACTACATAAGTTTTTTTCCTTTAACTTATATCGACCATCTTCTATAAAAAAAATCCAGGAATCGTCAGATATAGAAATTATGAAATAGTTTTTACTAAATAGAATTTCGGTGCATTTAATTTAATAGTATGCACCAATGAATTAAACATACTGTTACGATGTGCCAATGTATGATTATCATACTTTCACAGATACTAAAATGTTTTGTTTACAAATTGTTATATTCACACGGTGCTTTATAAAGTAATAGAAGCATTAGTGCCTCATTATTGTTTATTGTGCGCCACCAAACTCGTGGATAAATTTAGAACATGAAATTTTTTGTATTAAAAACAATTTTATTTACATTTTAAACTCAACAATGTTGTTGAAAGGAACATGCACACCAATGTGTTATTCCTGTATGGTGCGCATTGCTAACCGTGATTTTTTTTTTTGTTAAAGAAAATTGATAGTGATGGTTTTTGGGATCCAATGGAATGAGTGGTCCCATTGCAATAGATACCAAACACCCAATATACAAGTAAAGAAACCATATAAAAATGTATTTCTTAAAAAATTTCCTTGAGAAACAACAAGAAAGCTAGGGCTTCCAATACCAAAGGTAACTATGAAACCCTTTTGTTTTGTTTAAAATGCATTGAAAATTGTTTGAATCAAACAGGGGAAAGATTGAGATAATCAATAGAATTAAATCACATACCTAAAATTTATCCTATGCATATTTTTATGTGACCTACGATGATCCCTTACAAATTTGGCTCTTCAAAAATATCTACCCAGTCCAAAGTCTTTGTCAATAAATCTCCCTTGTACAAATCTCCCCTCTAAATTTTGGCAAAATAATGAAATAATGATTAGGGTTTTCATTTATAAACACATAAATTTAGAAAAATGAAATAACTGCTCTCTTTTTTTCGCTATATATTTCGGTGCATTGATGATAAACACACACACATTGTTATTTTTATCTTATTTTTTCGGTGTGCTATATAGTTTAAAGTACATCGGTGCACCTTTTAAGTAGAAACACACCAACAAAAAAATTAATTAACAAAATACAAATGCAAAACTTTGTAATTAAAATTTTATGGAGGTTTCTATTTGTGAAGACAAAAACAAAGGTCACTCATTGGCGCCTCTCATAATTTATCTCATCGATGTGTTTTGTATATATAGATACATCGACACATCATAAAATATTTAAGCACACTAATACATTTTAAAAGTCATTATAAATTCTACTTGAAGTTAGACTATTCTATTGATAATGGTTTTGGGTCAAATGCAGGAAAAAAATGTTATAATATCAAATGGTCAATTCTTCATATTTCAACTCATTCCATATCATTGCAAGTTCTTCAATTTCTCACCCATAGTTTGCAGTAAATACAGATTTTATTTATAATTCATTTATTTGAATGAATTTATGTCATGTATGCATGTACATTTGATAGATTTTCATTGAATTTTGGAATATTTTGATTTAGGATCAAGTTTATATGCACAAGATATTCCACCTATCCAAAAATGCCACAAGATCTTACCAAGAGAAATATACTACAGGAAAATATTTGCTGAAAATGGATAGTTGATTACCCTACCAATTGTAACATTCCATATTCCATCAACTAGCTTGGGTCAATAGTATTACACTGTGAATTTGATCTCTTTTATGAGACCCCAATAGTATGTGGTTGTTTAAAATGTAAAGGGTTGAAGGAGAACCCTCGACATGTCACATTGTCCCATTATATTAATGATTGACTACTTGGACCTTGGAGAATGTCACCTCCAAGACCTCAACATAGAATTTATAAAACTAGTAGACTCTGGGGTTTTGGTGGGGAAATGGATTGTAATTTAGAGAAGGCACAATCTATGTTGAATAGGTTCCTAAGATTCAGGAACGAATAGAAGAAGAAGCCTAAGGAAAGGTGTCTATTTCTAGCCTCAGAGTGTCACGGTCTCACCAAGGAAGAAAAATGAAGGCAACAGATAATCTGAGAGATTGAATGGAAGGTCATGAAGATTTAGAACCTGAGCCTCGATGAACACTACCTTTGAGATCTCAACATAGAATATAATACTAGTAGGCTCTCAAGTTTTGGGGGAAAATAGCTCATAATGAAGATAAGGCACAACCTATGCTGAACATGTTCCTAACATTTAATAACAAAGAGAAAAATATGCACAAGGAGAGGCATAAGTTCTTGGCCTCAAATTCATAGATGATTTTAGGGGCTAAAGTTCACCAATGGGCTAATTTTCCATGGTTTTTCCCCAAAAAATGTTCACTAATTTCCTTTTTTCCAAAAATGATTCACCCAAATTTCGTAGAATAATTTTTTTTTTACCTTAAAAATCACCAAAATTTTACAAAAACTATATAAAATCCTTAGAAATTTGAATATTTTTACAAAAATATCGCCAAACATTTTACATTTTACATATTAAAGACTAGTTATATTATCCCATGTGTCTACATTTTAATATAAATTTCCATCCTTAAAATTATTCCTGCTCAAAGTGTCATGATCTCACAGAGGAGGAAAAATGGAGGCAAGAGATAATCCGAGAGATTGGACGAAAGATGATGGAGATATATAATCTAGGTCTCAATGAACACTACCTCCAAGACCTCAACGAAGAATATCAAACTAGTAGGCTCTTATGTTTTGGGAGAAAAATGGCCCTGTAATGAAGAGAAGGCACATTCTATTCTGAATAGGTTCCTAACATTCAATAATGAAGAGAAGAAGAATCCTGAGGAGAGACATTTTTTTTTGGCCTTAGAGTGTCGTGATCTCATAAAGGAAGACAAATGGAGGCAATAGAAAATCTGAGAGATTGGATGAAAGGTCATGGAGATTCAAAACTAGGGCCTTGGTGACCACCGCCTCTGAGACCTCAACAAAGAAGGTTAGAATAGTAGACTCTCTGGTTTTGGGGGGAAAATGGCTCATAATTAAGATATGGTGTACTCTATGTTGAATGGGTTCCTAACATTCAAGAACAAAGAGAAGAAAAATCCTAAGGAGAGGTGTCGATTCTTTTCCTTTGAGTGGTGAGATCTCGCAGAGGAAGACAAATGAAGGCAGTAGATAATTTGAGATATTGGACAGAAGATCATGTAGATTTAGAACCTGGGCCTCAGTGAGCATTGCCTCCAAGACCTAAACATATAACGTTAAACTAGTAGGCTCTTGGGTTTTGGGGGGGAAGATGGCCCATAATGAAGAGAAGGAACAATCTATGTTGAATGGGCTCTTAGCTTCAGAGTGCCATGATCTTGCAAAGGAAAACAAACAGAGGCAACAAATAGTATGCGAGATTAAATGAAAGGTCATGGATATTTAGAAAAATTATTATAATGAAGTTAAAATTTTAATTACATGTAAATGTGAATATGAATGCAAGACCTAGTTAGGCATGCCTACCCTTGGTAAATTATCGATAAATTTTAGACATAGACATAGGTGATAGGGGGAGACATGTCGGTATTCTAGATAATCGGGTTATAAAATTTGAGGAGGGTAGGACCTGGATAATTACCCCAAGTTTAAAAGTGGAGAATGTTTGGTGATGTTCTTGTAAACGTATTCCAATTTCTGAGTATTTATATATATTTTTAGAAAATATTGACAAATTTTAGAGTAAAATAATTTTATCCCATATAATTTGGGTGAATAATAATAAAAAATAATAGAAATTAGCAAATTATTTTTAGGAAAAAATATTAAACTAGACAAACCATGAAATTTAGCCTCTAAATTTTTCCTTGACCATAGTCCAACCCTAAAAATCTTGGATATAAATAATTTATGATTGGGATTTTTGTTGTTTTATTATGTATTAGGTTTTCATTGATAGAATAACAATCCAACTTTTAGTAGCCAAGTTGTTACCATGGAAAATAAAGATTGACATCCTAAAAGAAAAAGGAAACTATCATATAATTCATGGACAATTAATATACGTACAAAAAGAAGAAGTGACAAGTGATAACAAAATCATGAAAACATTACAACGCATGCTAATGCAACAATAAAATCCTTTTGTTTATTATGAATATATTGATGCATCTACATCCATGTTAGATACAAGTATTATATAAAATATGGGGACTAAGTCCTATAACATCTACACAAGGACTTTTGTTTATTTTATTTAATGATTTTTATTAATCTTTTTTATATTTTTAAATATTAATATGAAATCAATTTAATTTAATTTTCTTTTAAACTTAACAAATTAATTATTTTCTTCACTAACCAAATCTAAGACTTACATTTCCTTATGAAGAGAATAATAAAGTTGGTGGTAGAGAGAAAAATTTAATATTGTGTATATTAAAATTCATTATGTTAATGATTTTTTTTTTTCAGTACCCATGTCATATAACAATGACAAAACTATTAGCATTATATATCAGTATTAGAGTATATCAATACCCATGTCAGATAACAAAGACGGAAATAGAGTATGATATATCTCTCCACCAAGATCATGTAGAGGAGGAGGAGGATCGGTGGATGGTCATTAGGGGAAATTTGAAGTCTAAAATAGCTCTCCTAAGGAAAATAATAAAATAAGAGTTATGAATTTTTGAAACGAAAGAAAGAAAACTACTTTTAAATTGTATTTTCAACTTATCTCCATATAGGTTTACTAATATTTCAAGTGTAGGCCTCTGTTGGATGCAAAATTAATTTTTGCATCCAAGGAGTACCCACTCTGCATACTTTAGATAGACCCACAATGACATAAGCTGGAAATACATGGAAAAAAACACATTTTCCATGTATTTCCAGCTTATGTCACTATGGGTCTATCTAAAGTATGCAAAGTGGGTACTCCCTGGATGCATAATTTAATTATTCATCCAACGAGTGCCTACACTTGAAATATGAGTAAACCCATATGGAGATAAGTCAAAAATACAATTAAAAAAGAAGTTGTCTTCCTCTCCTTCAAAACATATTTACCCTTTATGGTTGACATCATCATCTTGAATCCTATTGGTTCTTTTAAATTTGAGTTTGATAGTACATTTGTTGTTTTGAGGCCCACTTTTTACCTCAAAATTCCCTTAATGGCAGCTAGTGACACATGTGGAGGAGGAGGTCGAGGAGGATGATCAATGAATGGTGCAGCTGGTGACGCATGTGGAGAAGGAAGAAGACCATGTGGTGGAGGGGATGTCGATTGGTTTGGTGGAGAACTAGGTGGTGGCGGGGATGTCAATCGGTTTGGTGGAGAATCGGGTTGTGGAAAATCATGGGTGGAGAATCATGAGCATCATCCTCGGAAGATGAGATAGACAAGGTGGAATGAGAAACATCCCTTAGACTCTATATGAGGTTGAGGTAAATGAAAACATGACACATTAGTGACATCATGTCACAAGGAAGAGTCGCCTATAGTACCCTAGTTTTTAGTCCTTAGATTAATAATGTATTTTTTTTATTTGATGAAAGGTTGGAGTTCCTATAAAGTTGAAAGGCCAGAGTGCCTAGAAATGCAATTCTTTGAATATTAAAAATAAAATACATCGTTGGTTGAAAGACATACTAGGAAAAAGATAGTGGGATATGATTCCACGAGAGAGGGGGCTAAAGGGGCTAAGTATTTTATTAGATTTTATTTAACGATCTTGGTTTTAGTTTCAAAAAGTGGTTACATGAACTTCTCGGGGAAGGCCATGTGATGATTTATTGCATGTAATTATATAAACCCCTCTTTTGGGTTGTTTGTTGGTTAATCACTCTTTTCATTTTGGTTCCTCGTTCATTATTGCTCTTGGTCTGGGCATGGGAAATGAATTAATGGAAGAGAAGAGTCATTTTTCATTGATTGTAAGTAACTATTGATTATTTCAGAAATGAATGGATGTCCATGTGCATGAGACTGCCGACAGTTGTGAAAGAACTGTTCACAACTGAGAATCCTTGGAGTTCCAACATTCATATTTCTTGACTAGTAGCATTGGAGCCCTAAAAAAGAAGTGGAATAGACCAAGGGACTGAATTGCAAAGAAAGGGTTTCATTTATTTGGGTTTGATGGTGATGAATACATCACAGATTAGTATCATATCTTAATTTTAACACCTAACTCATATGGTCCAAGAACTGATGTGAATTTGGATAAAATTTGATGTTACAGATTACGATTTGTGATGAATTTGGGGGAAAATGGTAAAACACCATAGTGAAATCCACAAATTCATGGGAAAATTCAAGATTTAAATGACCCAGAATTGTCTAAGGGGTTTAATGGTGTTAGTTGGTAGGATTACAGAGCTAGATTCGACTTGGAAGGTCAAAATTCACGTTCTGATGGAGGTTGAAAAAACTGGGAGAGTTTGATGAATCAACAGTTGTTGATGCATGCACAAGTAGGTTCAAGACCCTTGGTTCAAGTTACTTTGTCCAACAAAACCCTATAGAGACTAGCCATTTCGGCATCACCTACAAGAAGGAGAAGTCTCACTCGAGGTATCTTTATGGAAACTACAAGAACCAAGATTTTGTAGTGGTGAAGGAAAGATTAGAAACCTACTCTGTCATACCTATATTTACTTAACTATACATGTGCACATTCATATATACCATTTAAGGGTTAAACATACAACCATGGGTACTGTGCACTACTATATTATCAACAACATCAAAGATAACTAGATATTCTCATTAAATCCTTGAATTAACATATCTAAGCATACAATTATAAAAAGGTATCATGGATTAACATCTCTAAGCATACATTTCCACACAGATTTAGTGTTGTTCACCCAACTTCGGGCTACGTCCATAAAATGTCGTCTTCTTTATTATATTCAAGGATCTCAGTCGTGCTATGCACTACAATGGATGTTCAATATACAATTCTCTTTGCATCTATAACTTATTTACAATTCTCTTTCCTTTGAAACCCTCTTTATTTATCGACCTTGCGAAATATCTCAAATTCACAAATCCTTTACATATTTATGCATTATGCTTAGGGTCTTTTTCCAGCTCATAATGAGTTGTCTACCACTCATGCTTGGCTGGAAAAAACTCATTATTAGCTAGATACAACTCATGATTGACTGGTTTTCCCAAAGTTGTGCTATTTTTTCTTTCATGTCCCCTATATTCTCCTCTTTCCTCTCTCTTATTTTTTGATCTTCTTGATATTATTTAGCTTCTTTGTCTTCTTCTATATTCACCCTTCCTACGCATTTTCCCTATACTTCATCTCTTCTCATTATTCCATCCCCAAAACTTCCTTCCCAATAGCCCCCCAACACTCACTTGTGGTTCGTTCCAAGCCACTTAGGCCTATTGTGTCGCGCTCCTCCATGCTGTAGTAAATTTATAGAGGGTGTCCTTCACTACATGTACTATTGTTGTTAGTTATGCTTCCTTTTTCAATATTTCCTCCATTGCCTACACTTTCAAAATAGTAATTTTGGCCTCAGTGTCTTGCGTCGCTAAGGTCGTAATGCTTTGTGCGATAACTAGTTCTTCTAGTACCCGAAGGGCTTCGTCCTCTTGTGGTCGTAACTCCCGTGTGATATTCCATTTTTCTTCCTTCAACTATTCCAATACACTATATAGTTTCATATTATCCAAGAGTGCTATCAATGTTTCTATTGGTGGTAGAGAATTTACACGCTCAATGGCCTAATGCACTTGTTCTTGTGTAGTCCTTATTTTCTCTTACAGTGCTTGCAACTCTGGGTTGTTAATAAGCTCTATCCAAATCTGTGTGCCTTCGTCACACATATTTATGCATTCATGTTCCAATCTTTTGATCTTTTCCACCGATGTCTGGGATGTCCTTTCCCTTTTCTCCCTTTCTTCTGGTGGTGTCCCTGGTACTGTGCACAGTTCCAACTCGGTGATCTTGTTCTGGAGTCCCTTGATAATTGCGCTTATCTTGGATACCTTCTCTTCTACTGTGGCCTCTACTACCATTGGTACTTCTAGGACTTCTTTGTATAGGCTCTGGACTGTCACTTGGATTTTCTCTTCCAATCGTTCGACTTCATCCTCTTCTTCAAGGCTCTGTCAGCCTTTTCTTTTGCCTCTTATTTCTCTTTAAAGGCTTTCTCGGCCCTAGATTTTCTCTCTCTCTTATATTTCAATGCTTTCTCTGCCTTTCCTTCATCCTCGCTCTTCTCTTTCATTGCAAGTTCCACTTGTTTATCTACAACACACATTTCTTGTACTACAATGGCACATTGATTCTGTAGCTTCATCTTCTTGGCCTCTGATTTATATAATTTACTAGATGTGGTATCTACCCGAAGACGTGGTTCCTACATGGTCCATGTGTGAAAACCCTGTAATAATTCCATGGGCATCTGTGACATGACTAGGTCTATGTGACTTAGTCCTTACAACGTCTCTTGTACTTTGGGGTTGGGTAACCCGACTATCTCTATTGGGATCTTGATTACTCTGTGGCTTGTTTCCAGTTGTGTTGATACTGCAGTCCATGCTTCCTTTGTTATGTCTTCTTGGGTTGTTCCTGATCCTTGCACAAGTGTCGATCAAACTATTTCCAATAACTATTGTATCCTCAAACATTGGTCCTGCAACTTCATTTTTAGTTCTTCTTGCTTCTTTTTGGTCTCTTCGAGGACTTACTCCATGACATCCCTTAGTTGGTATCCAATTTTTTCCATGTCATCATATGTTAGTGTGTAGATGACTGGTGGATTTTGAGACTTTTTCTTCTTCCATGCAAATGAACCTATGCTTTGGTCCTATAATTTCCTCCCTGTCTGAGGTGGGGGTTGTGGAGGTTGGTCTATTGGTCATAATTT
>ML781128.1:1943750-1954483 GCA_009831015.1 Picea engelmannii | reverse complement strand
TGCACAATCCCTGCAATTAGAATTCTCACAATGAATTCAAATTGCCTAGTCTGCACATGCTCATAAGCATATCCACTGCATGTGTGATTGCATGAGTGCACTTCACTCAAATCACAACTGATAGCCAAACTATCCCTTTCACCTGTTATCTCAACTAGGTCTCCACTGGATCTGACATGGATGTAGTTAACCGTGATGAATCTTCAGTTACATGTGAGTTCACTGATTTGAATTAATTTATAATTAATTCACTGAACTCTCACTAGTGCAAGTTTAGTTACAACTAGTACAACTAAGCTTAACTCACTTAACTACACTTATAATTTTGTCACAACTCCAACTCACTTAGTTATAAATGAGATAATAGATTAATATTTATTGTCCAATTTATTCAAGGGAAAATTAAATTAGACACATGTTTCTTGTTGACTTTCCAACACATAATACAGAAGGGACTCTTAAGTCTCAGTCATCTCTTCATACATTGCATATTTTTTTCAATGCATTCTCTAGGATTTTGTTGAATGCTTCTACTTTTCCATTGCCCTACGGATGTGATGTAGGAGAATATACATCAACATTAAAAGAGGAGAACACGTTGGAGTGAAGCACATCATCCAACACATGCATGAAGTTGATTGGAATTATACAAAGGAGAGCACACCTTTTTGAATTTTAATTTATATGAAAATAAATGTAATTAATGATTGGAGGTTGAGGCCATCCCCAAAGATCCTCTCGGGTCAAGATCACTTTAATGTAAAGGATGTGTTATACATATGCTGAGCATCAACCCTTATCTTTTTTGTAAATGATATTAACTCCATAAGTTCTTTGTAGATTGATGCATTAATCATGATAGGATAGCAATTAGGTTGTTGGGGGGGAAATCTCAATGAATCATCCCTTGTATAGATATTTGTATCTTATGCCCAAAAGAAGGTTGTTGTTGCTCATTTTTTGAAAGATGATGTTGCTTATTTGCAATAGTTTTCATTTATGAGAGAGAGTTTTTATTGTTGAGAACCAAAGAGAATTCTATAAGTTGTTGAAGGAGCAGTGGAGGACTACATGTATCTATGTATATTTTATCACTTGAATGAATAAAAAAGAGAATCTTAAAACCAAATGTTTGGTGTTGTTGTTACTGTGTTTATCTGAATGAATGGTAGGATTTATGTTCATTTAAATTCTTTGTTTATACTTGTTCTTGTACTTATGAATGCATTTTTTGATTAGATACATGAATCTATAGAGTTAGAATAAGTTTCAATTGTTTCTTTTATGATATTCCGTGCAAGGAGTGCATATTGTCTGCAAGGAGTGTGTTGGCAGAGTTAATTTTAACTCATAGAAGCTTAGGAGAGATAACATTGAATCTTTGATAGCAGTAATGCAGAGAAAAGAAAATATCCATGCAAGGAGTGCGTAGGCCGAGTTGTTCTCATACTCTTGGTTAAGGGGAGAACAATAAAGTGTTGTAGAGTTCCAAGGTCACAAGGTCTACGCCCAAGATTTTAAAGCATTGGACAACTAAGATCAGGAGGGCCAATGACTGTAATATCTTGAAGGGAAGAGCTGGGAGAAGCGATGGAGAATATCCCGTGGGATATCGCTAGGAAGTTGGCGACTGTTAGATCTGAGATAGTTGTGCGAAGGATAGTCTTCAGGACCCTTTGACACTTAGTGCATTCAAAAGTTTAGAGAGTGTAAAGGAGACGAGATAGTTGAAGTCCCGAAGAAGAGGGTAGATCATGACTGCTCGATCACTGATACACAAAGCACAAGATCCACACTTTAGAGGAAGGGTACTTCAGAGAAAATCTAGTGAAAGGGTGGAAGAACCCTCCCGAAGCCTGAAGGCCGGAGTTCACCACATTCATTGATCATGTAAGTGACACACATCAATGAGATGCATATTTGTAGGAAGAGCACTCTCAGAGAAAAATCAAGGGGGATAATTAAACAAAGATCGCCCGAAGCCGAGAAGCGAGGGCTCATCCTAACCATCGCGTTGGAGAGGGACATGTGGAGTAATCCTGTGAATTTGGTAACATAGTACTTCAGGAGCGGGGATTGGATTAAGTCAAGGTGTTAGAAGTCCTGAAGGATAAAGTTAAGCACCTTTTGGCTTAGCGCCTTGTTCATAGCCATTAGTCACTTGTTATTCACACTGAGTGACAAGAGATAACACCCGATTTGGTTTTTTATAAAAATTTAAAAGGAAAGAAGGACTACAAAAACGCCCGTGGGTTTTGTAGAACCTGCACATGGAACAGAAAAGGGGCTTGTTTAAATCAGTTTGGGGGCTCCGTAGGAACCTAAGAGTCAATCCAACTCCTGATCCAAAATCGGATCTAGGAGCTTACTAAAAATCAAAGTTCTTAGAATGGCTTCAAAACAAACGTGTGCGTAGGCCTCATCTATATGAAACCAACACAACTTGAATGGGCTCAAATGGACATCGTATGCTCCTTATATCACATTCTATTCGTTTTTCCAAACAGGAAAAAAACATATTGACTGTATAGTCCTTACAACACCACATGGTAGATGACTGTATAGGTCGTACAACCATACAATTGACGTGGAAGAATAGTTTGCATAAACATGGTAGGGTCAGTATAGTTGACTTTACAGTGACTCGGCGTATGGACTGACACGTAATAGGGTGAATGGGCATACAGACGCTGACGTGGCAAGTAAAGTTGAACCAACCAAGAAGTGACACATGTCACCACTGTAAGGGTGACAAGTGGCATACCCGTATGGATACATGTGGAAAATGGTGTCTGGGCAAGTACGACGCTGACAGGGAAGACATGTGGCAGGGTACGGTGTTGATAGGTGGACAATTCAGAGGTAGATATGTGTCATGGTATCAAAAAATGCCATGTTTCCACATGGACCAAACGTGAACTGCCACATGGCACCTTGTTACTGGCTCATTTTTATGAAAAACATTAGTGTCTACCAAGTTCGAACACCTGACCTCTGTCCGGGGCAACGTTTTGGCAGCGCTGGGCTAACCAACCCGCCCACACTTTGAGGCTTAACAATATATATGTTTGAATACATATAAAGTTTCAATGCATTTTGGGTGGAGGCGGAAAGGACTGGGGCTAAGACCCAACCTACGACTTTGTGTAACCCCATGCACCCACACTCAAGCCCCTGGCGTAAAAAACCATCATACGTCCGTTTGTAATGTGACCAGGGTTCTAGTCTTCAACTGTTTGGCATGGAGGTGGATAGGGGTTAGCCCTCAGTTCTCGGTATTGGAACATATGACCAATCCTCCATGTAAGTTGGCACGCATATATGACACTATCCCCAGGTTTTGGGGATTCCACCAAAATTGCACCATGCGACCGGTAATTATGGAGGAGGGGCCAATGTGCAACCCCTAGGGGGCTGACGCTTGGCCACATGAGTTCATATGCCTAGATATTAAGAGCGCGCTCCCAGGTCAAAGGGGATTAGCCCAAATATTATGCAAAATTGGTTTTTCTAACCATATAATAGTGATTTTAAATGGATTTTTAGCCAGATTGAGGGGATTTAATCCATTTTTGGGGGGGTATTGGGCTCTTTTTCAGGCTAGATCTTGGGGGGAAGTTGGGATATGGTTACCAAATTCAGATCTATATAAACCAGGACTTCTTGAGGCCATGGGGATATCAGAAGAGATTCAGAGCAGGTTTATGCTGAAGATTTTCCAAGCCAAAGCCATTTTTATGCAAGGAAGTTGTTGAGGAGCGCACCTTTGGGGGCCATTTATGGAAGATTCGGTCATCCGATTTGAGTGTCGTTTCTTCTGTTGGGTTCTTGAGATCTGGTAGAGCAAGACCAGATCAGTTTTGTAACCTTTTGGCACTATTGTGATGTACTTATTGAGCTTTGAACAAAAATAAGAAATCCTCACTCATTGAGACAAAGGCCCGGAGACGTAGGTGAGATTTCCGAACTCCGTTATCACATTGGTGTTATGGTTTGTTTCTATTTATGCTTCATTTCAGTTCTGTACATGTTTATATGGCTATCACATTTCTTCTATACTTCTTCTTCTTTCTTTAAGTTTCCTAATTGGTTAATCAACACGTGCTTAGTAACTCAACCATAGTTGTGTAAAAGATCTTTTCATATCAAGTGGTATCAGAGCTAGTTGACATTTGGATTTGAGTTTTGCATGTTAACCAGGGAAAAGATACTTCATGGTGAAGGAAATCTTGTTGCAGATAATCCATTAATTGTATTGATAAAGAGAACTTCTCATAGCGAGAAGATGGCATCGAAAGAGGGACTTTCTCAGGATGAGAAAGAGTTTCGAAAAACTTTCTTCTCCATGTTGGAGAAGATGAAGGTTTTGTACGAGGATTACTTGGAACAGAAAAGACCAAATCTGGGTGAATCTTTAAAGGGAAAAATTGAAGAAGAAGAGGATCCTCCTCAGATTCCTCCTTCACCTACATCATCACCTCCTTCTTCTCCTTCTTCTTCAAGTTCAAGTTATAAATCCAATGCAAAGAAACATGTCCATAAACATAAGAATGAAATGCCATTATTAAAACTTGATGTTAAATTCGAATTAACCATGTATGATGGTGAAGTTAATGCAGAGAGACTTGACAATTCGGTCAGATAGATGGATGTCTATTGCAGTGTGCAACAGATCAAGGATGAGGCCACACAAATCAAGTTGGAATCATTGAGACTTGCAGGCACAACACTCATCTGGTGGCAAAGCAAGTTGCAAAATGGAACACAACAAGTGGGTAATGTATTTCCATCATGGAAATTTTCATTTCTTCACTTAGGAAGCAATTCTATCCTTTGTGTTATAAAGAAAAATCATTAATTGAATGCCATGCTTTAAAACTAAGAAAAGGACAAACAATGCAAGAATACACAGATGGATTTTGTAAAATGGTATTGATGTTAGATATTCCTTTACATACCCAATAAACTCTTATGAAGTATATAGGAGGTTTAACTGCACACATTAGAAACACTGTATTCATGTTTGGACCAACTACCCTTGATTATTGTTTTGTTCAAGCCACATACATTGAAGTAGGGAAAACATGTGTTGGTATATCAGGGGAATCTTCTTCAAGGGAAGAGGACAAAAGAAAGTGGCGTGGAAAGAAGTCAAATGCAGTGACGAGAAAGGAAGAGAGGCCCTCTTGCAAACATTGCAAGAAATAAGGGTTTGATGAGGACCATTGTTGGCAATTGCATCCTGAGAAGAGGCCAAAGTGGTTCAAGGAAAAGAAAGGGAGGCAAACAGTTGCAGCGACAACACGACCCACATACTTGGGATTGGATTCAGGTGATGAATCAAAGGTCTCATTTGTTGGTATGATGGGTAAAATTGGTGAAGGAATTGATTGTAGAAGTAACTTGTTTCATATAAGGGTCATCATGTGACACACTAAGGTTGATACATTAATCGATAGTGGATCTAAATATAACCTAATTTATGAGGAATTGGTTAAGCAATTGGGGTTAAAAATACATATGCATCATAATCCCTACACACTTAAATGGATAAGCAACCATCATCAAATGCACATAACAAAGCAATGCGTAATCAAATTTTCTATTTCATCTAAGTATGTGGACGATGTAACATGTGATGTAGTGCCACTAAGTGAATGTGGAATGGTCTTAGGAAGTCCCTACTTATATGATTGTAAAGCAATCTTCTACAGGACAAAGAATCAATATCAATTACCCAATCAGGTCAAGATTATGTGGTTCGTGCTCATCATGTAAAAGAAAATAAAACTCTTCAAACTATGGAACAATTAAATAAGGCAGCTCAAGCAAGAAACAAACCTATAATTGTTTCAAATCAAGTAATCGATCTTAAGCAAGAACAAGAGATGATTGTAGAATGGAAAATCAATCACAGTTTGCTACAGGATAAGTTTATGTCATGCAAATACTACAAACATATCAACTCATTTGCAGTCATGTTTTTGATACTATAATTAGTAATGTTGTCCACATGGATGATAGTAGCTTCAGTAAGATGTGATAGGGTTCAAATGGCTAAAAATATGTTGTTAGTTGTCATGATTGTGTTACAGTTGATCTTGATGAGACAGGTACACAGGACAGAGTTCAGAGACATAGGACAAGCCAAGTGACCTATCCCAAGCTTGTTGACTCGTCAATAACCTTTTGGGGACCAAAAGGTCCTTTAGTGGGGAGGTGTGATCCAGAATCAGATCCAGGAACTTGATGGGGCTCAGAAAGGCCTAAAAATGAAAGTTCTCAAAATGGCTTCAAAACATATGTGTGTGTAGCCCTCATTGATATGAACCCACCACAACTTGAACGAGCTCAAGTGGACATCATATGCTCCTAATATCACGTTCTGCTCATTTTTCCAAATAGGCAAAAAAAATGCTGGCAACACAGTCCATATAGTGCCACTTGGAATTTGAATGTACAGACCGTACAACTGACGTGGTAGCATAGTTGGCACAGATGTGGCAGGGTCCATACAACTAACCGTATAGTGATTGGGCGTACATACTGACGCATGGCAGGGTGACTGGGCATACATACGCTGATATGGAAGGTACAGTTGGACCAGCCAGGAAATGACACATGTCACCATTGTAAGGGTGACACATGGCACACCCATACAACGACACATGGAAAATGGTGAATGGGCAAGTAAGGAGCTGATAGTGCAGATAGGTGGCAGGGTACGATACTGACAAGTGGACCATTCAGAGGTAGACACATGTCATGATATCGACAAATGTCATGGTGCCACGTGGCCCAGACATGGGATGCCACATGGCACCTTGTTACTATCTTTTTTTAATGCAAAAAATTGGTGTCTACCAAGTTTGAATGCCTGACCTTTGTCCCGAGCAATGTTTTGGCAGGGCTGGGCTAACCAACACACCCACAATTTGAGGCTTAACAATATATATGTTTAAATACATATAAAGTTGCAATGCATTTTTAGGGGAGGCCGAAAGGGCTGGGGCTAAGAACCATCCCATGTCTTTGTGTAACCCCATGCACCCACACTCCAACCCCCGTCATGCAAAACCATCATATGTTCATTTGTAATGTGACCACGGTTCTGGTCTTCAACCGTTCGACGCAGAGGTGGATAGGGGTTATACATCGGTTCTCGGTATTGGAACATATGACTGGTCCTCCGTGTATGTTGGTGTGCAGATATGACACTAGCCCTAGGTTTCGGGGATTCCACCAAAATTGCACCATGCGACTGAGAATTATGGAGGAGGGTCCAACGCTCAACCCCTAGGGGGCTAGTACTTGGCCACATGAGTTCATATGCCCAGGTATTAAGAGAGTGCACCCAAGTCAGAGGGTCTTAGCCCAAATATTATGCAAAATTTGTTTTTCTAACCATATAATAGTGATTTTAAATGGATCTTTAGCCAAATTGAGGGGATTTAATCCATTTTTGGGGGATATTGGGCCCTTTTTTAGGCCAGATCTTGGGGGGAAGTTGGGATATCATTACCAAATTCAGATCTATATAAATAAGGCCTTATTGAGGCCATGGGGAGATCAAAAGATATTCAGAGCAGGTTTATGCTGAAGATTTTCCAAGCCAAAGCCATTTTTATGCAGGGAAGTTGTTGAGGAGCACACCTTTGCGGGCCATTTCTGGGAGCTATGGTCATCTGATTTGAGTGTCGTTTCTTCTGTTGGGTTCTTGAGATCTGGTAGAACAAGACCATATCAATTTTGTAACCTTTTTTCACTGATGTGATGTACTTATTGAGATTTGAACATAAATAAGAAAGCCTCACCCACTGAGACAAAGGCTCGGAGACGTAGGGGAGATTGTCGAACTCCGTTATCACATTGGTGTTATGGTTTGATGTTGTTTTATGCTTCATTTAATTTTTGTACATGTTTATATGGATGTCACATTTATTCTATACTTCTTCCTCTTTCTTTAATTTTCCTAATTGGTTAATCAAGACATGCTCAATAACTCAACCATAGTCCTGTAAAAGATCTTTTCCGATCAACTCTAAATTTGAATGATCCTTGATTGGGAGGTCGCGCAGACCCTATGAGAGGTGGGTGGTTTGTGTCAAGTGGTATCAGAGTCATAATTTAAACTCTTTGTGAAGAAATATTAGCACCATGCTTCCTAGAAGACACAGGGACACACCTGTAGCGAATCCAACAATGGAGGAGGAAATGAGGAGACTTCGTGCAAGGATAAATGTCATGGAAAATGCATGGAGGAGAGCACCAGATGAAGGTGAAATGAGTGAGGTCAAGAGTGAATAAATGGAGGCTTAAGGTGTTGTAGGAGAAGATGTTGTAGAAGAACGCTTGCTAAGAGCTGTTGTAAAAATGGGAGCCAATGAAAAAATGGAAATCCCAATGTATGAAGGCAATTTGGATGTGGAAGAGTTGTTGGACTAGATAAGAGCAATGGAAAAATACTTCAACCATGAGGAGGTGGATGATGAGAATAAAGTAATACATGTTGTTACAAGGCTAAAATGACATGCAAAACTATAGTGGGATGAACTGTAGGCTGACAAAAGAAGAAGAGGAAAATATAAATTAAAAGTTGGCATAGAATGGTAACCAAGCTAAAGGATAAATTCATACCCAAAGACTATCAAATAAATTTGTTCAGGAGACTAAAAAACCTGATACAAAAGGGTTTGACAGTAAAAGAGTACACATAAGAGTTCTATCGGCTAAAAATTAGAGATGGACATCATGAAAGAGATGAGGATAAGGTTTCCAGATACATTAATGGCCTGAGATATGAAATCCAGGATGAAATCAACATGGTGACTATGAGGAAAGTTGAATATGCTTATCAGGCTGCCCTGAAAGAAGAAGATAAATCAGCCAGAAAGAAAAGCCAAAGAAGCAGAGGAATAATCCCACATAGAGGTAAGGGAATTTTCCATGACAAGGCTCAGAAGCCTAAAGCTAAGAATGGAAAGTTTCACAATCATACAGAGAGAGGAGGAAGTTCACAAGGGAGACAGTATGGTGGAAGAAACTCTTTTCCTCAAGGAAGAGGAAGAGGCAGAGGAGGAGAGATAAGATGATATGCCTGTGGAAAGATAGGGCATATGTCTTGGGAATGCCCCGAGAAAAATAAAGAAGGAGGAGGAGCTCTTATTTCTGAAGCACAGAGAAGGAATGTTGAGGCAAAAGATGTTGAACATGGAAAATCCCTCATGATGAGGAAAATTCTCTTGAAACCAGAGGAGGTGGAAGTACTAGTACAAAGAAATAGTCTGTTTAGGAATGTTTGCAATACCAAGGACATAGTTTTCAAGGTGATAATTGATAGTGGGATCACTAACAATCTAGTATCCACAGGGATTGTGGAAAAACTAGAGATGGAAACAACTGCACATCCAAATCCATATAAAGTTTTATGGCTGCAAAACGGATACCATGTAATGGTAAGTAAACAATGCCAAGTTGAATTTAAAATAGGAGGATACAAAGATGATATTTTATGTGATTTAGTAACCATGGATGTCTGTCATGTTTTGTTGGGAATACCATGGAAATTTGACAGATGTGTCATATATGATGGAAGGAAGAATACTTACACACTAGATAAGAATGGTAGGACACACATGTTGTTGCCAATAGAGGATAACAAGGGGAAGGAAGACGCCATCCCAAGCATACTTCTCATGAGTGGGAAGGAGCTCTTGAATGAAGTCAAGAAGGAACATGACATGCAGTTTGTTGTGGTGATAAAGCCTAGAGTTATCCTTACCAATACTTCTGAGCACGATCCACCTAAAGAAATCCAGGAACTACTGGAAAATTTTGTTGATATAGTGGTGGATGAGTTACCTTGCTCATTGCCACCCATTAGGAGCATCAATAATCACATTTAACTTATTCCAGGAGACAATTCTCCAAACAAAGAAGCATATATATTGACACCTCAATAGAATGAAGAGTTCAAGAATCAGGTCCAAGATCTGTTAGAAAATCGTTTAGTCAGGGAAAGCTTAAGCCCATGTGAACTACCAACTGTATTGAGTCCTAATAAGGATAGAGGATGGAGAATGTGCACAGATGCCAGAGCCATAAACAAGATCACTATCATGTACATATTTCCTTTACCCAAGATGGATGATTTGATGGATTGCTTGAGTGGAGCAAGTTATTTTTCAAATATAGATATGAAAAGTGGTTATCACTAGATAAGGATGAGAGAAGGAGATGAATGGAAAACAACATTCAAGACAAATGAAGGGTTTTATGAGTGGCTTGTTATGCCATTTGGCTTAACAAATTATCCAAGCACATTCATGAGGTTGATGAATGAAGTACTTAAAGAATTCATAGGTAAATTTTTCATTGTATATCTGGATGATATACTAGTCTTTAGTAAAACTGAGGAGGAACACTTGAGACACTTGACATTAGTGATGAGAAGGTTGCAGCAAGAGAATCTGCTGATAAATTTAAAGAAGTCATAGTTTATGAAGACATAACTCATATATTTTGGTTTTGTGATCTCTTCAAATGAGATGAAGATGGATCCAAAAAAGGTGAGATCTATCAGATATTGGCCATCACCAAGGAGTATATTTGAGGTAAGGAGTTTCCATGGATTAGCAAGTTTCTACAGGAAATTAATTAGAAATTTCAGTGGTATATGTGCACCACTATTAGACACTGTGAAAAAGAGACACAAATATTTTAAGTGGACAAAA
>ML781128.1:1903334-1933713 GCA_009831015.1 Picea engelmannii | reverse complement strand
TCTTTGAGCTTCCTTGTTGGCACGACAAGGGCCCACCGATCCAACCAAGGTAAGCTCCTTTGTAATTATTTTGTGAATGCAATTCTATTTGTGTGTGAGTGAAACAGTTTCATAGTTTAATTGTAAAACCAGTTAGTATAATTCATTTTTGTTGCATTTCAGTCATACATTTGATAATGTGCAATATAGATTTGTGATAATTATGTAGATGTTCATAATTTCTGAGTGAGCATTTATTATTCCAAGTGTGTGTGAACAATCATTTGCTAAGTTGTGTGCTTAACCATTTGTTTCCATTTTGCAAGTAAAGGAACAGTTAAGATCCCATCATCCACCCTACATGGACCATTAAATGGAGAATCTTAATACCCCTAGTGTTTCTTGTGCAGGGACAAATAGTTTCTTCTAGAATTGATTAAGTTATGAGCGCTTTCCTTTTGAATACTGTGTGCAGGAAATTGATTACAGTTTACTGTTTTGATTGCTACAGGAGACAAGCTTCTCAAATTTATCTATTTAATTCATGAGCCTCGAATGAATAGACTTTCTCCTTAAGATAGAATCCTTTGATTGATTGTTTTGCTTGAGAAGTTTTATTATCAGTTTTCTTTGCTAAGTTTGAAGTTGTGTGAAGCATTTGGATATCCTAAAACAAAGTGTTAATTATTGATTAGTTTAGTTGCTACAAGGGGACAGATGAAAATTCCATATCTTTTATTTCATGAGCCTTTGAATGGACAGATTCATTACCTGAGCAAAAACCTTTAGATCACATGCTTGTTGGATTATGTTTATGAGTTTTGTTTTCTGATATTTAAGTTGTGTGAGGAAGATAGATTAAAAAGTTGTAAAACAAAGTATTGGTATTGATTGTTTCTTCTTTATGCTATACTCATCAGACATAGGAACCTATCTGTTATTGGCACATATAGTGCATCAACTCTATTGACTACGAATCCTGGATTGACATTTAAATGAGTGTAAGATATATATTTAACATATTTGTACACGAACAATGCTATTGATGAGGCATCCACATGCACATGAAAGTATTTGTTCCATTTTGGGAAAATTAAGATCTACACAGTTACTAACTTTTGTTTCAGTGTGTTGACTTCTTTCTGATAGTCATCATTCCACTGGAATTTCACATCTTTTTTCAATAATTTTTCCATGGGTGTTGTAATTTGTGCGTATCCTTTGATAAATTTCCTATAATAACTTGTGTGACCCAATGTTTCCCTCAACTATTTGACTGGTGTGGGTGGTTGTAAATCCAGAATAAATGCAATATTTATTTGATCAACTATTAAACCTTGTTTGCATACCACGTGTCCCAATAATATTCCAAACAATGCGCAAAAAATACACTTCTTTTAGTTTAAGGATATTTGATGTTGTCTATACTTATCCAACATTAGTCTTAGAAATTCAACATGATCCCGTAATATGATAAATACAGTCCAATCATCCATGTAAACTTAGAGAAACTTATGAATAAACTCCTTAAACATTGCGACAACTACCCTTTAAAATAAAGCAGGTGTGTTCTTTAACCCAAACAACATCATTGTGTATTGAAAACTTCCCCATTCTATTGTGGATGTAGTCTTGTGTCTATATTCCTACACAATTTTTATCTAATGGTACTCTGAGAAACCATCTATGAACGAATAAGCTTCTTGTCTGCCTACATTTTCAAGTACTTCATCTTTAAATGGTGTTGGGAATGGATTGTGCAAGCATGCATCATTTAGTTTCCTCAAGTCGACATAGATTCTTATACCACCTATTTTCTTATCCTGCACCACCACGGGACTTATCCATTCCGATTCTTCAACTGGTTTGATGAGTCCTTCCTTTAGCATCCAGTTGATTTCCTCCTTTAATTTTTCTTTATAACTTGGGCTCAGTGTATAGGGCCTTTGTTTTATTTCTTTCACATCTGGTTTCAATGGGATTTTCATCTCCCCTAGATCGCCCGATATCCCTTTCATCTATGAGAATGTAGTTGGGAATAGGTCTTGGTATTCACACAGTAGATATTTTATCTTTTCTATGGTTTCCTCATCCCGGTAATATTCTATCTATGCAAACTTACCTAGGATTTCCTCAGTCTCAATATTAAATTTTTGTATCTTGACTGGCTACATGTATGTTGTGGATTCCAGTTGTGGTACCTCTAATGTGCATTTCCCCTCTATTCTTGGTACTTGGATATTTCGAGGATATTCATCATCCAAATCCTCCCGTGTCACATTGTAACATTCCAATAACTCATGAACCATCATAGAGGCGTTATGTGTTCCACATACAAGTATTACTTCCATTGATTCTTCTTCGGTGAATATTTTCTATTTAATCACATGTAGCACTATACTTATTAGGGAACACTCATTCTGAAAGGTGAATGTTACCTGGAATCGTTGAGTTATGTAAACCCATTCTTTTGTATCTCTGCGCATTTCTAGTTCTAGGTATCGGTTCCTTGGGATAGTGTCAAGGGTATGTATGAACCTGTGTGTCCATTCTTTTCTTGGTACTGAATTCCATGATTTTTTACATTGCGCAACATGATCTATTGGGTTTCCTTCCCCTGTATAATTATTCATCAAGTCTCCCTCATCAGTATTGAATCTCACTTGTATTAGCTTCCTACACTGTTTCTAGTCTTCCATGTTTTCTTTGTGTGTCACCCACCATATTCCTGGGGTGGCTTTCAATACAATGTCCAATGCTAGTAGCCTCTATTTCTCTAGTACCTATGCCTCATATATATATATACAAATGTTTTTATAAATGGAAACCCGCCATACTTAGGTGGGTTTCATAGTTCTATTCCAATTCAATGTACTGATTTGGTCATGTGTGTGCATCATCGTGTTGAGACTTCATGCATCCTCTGTTGCCAGTTTTCCAGACCTTCTTATGAGTCTGATGTACATGAACTGATGCTACTCCAAATTAATGTGCCATCTATAGTGGGGTTAACATAGTCGTCCATCATTGTAGTCATGTTGTACAGGTTGTCAATTTCATCGCCCTTCGCTGGTTCTATGTACCTCCTCCCTTCTTTTGGGTCTAATGGCGCAGTAAATTTTAGTTATCCTACTTCAAATATCACTTCTCCTTTTTCATATTGATAATGGCTTGGTTATAAAAGGCCCATTCTAGTCCCATTAACGCTGGGTATGGCTAGATTTCATCCACAATATCGATAACTTCAAAATCTGCGACATTGCGCACTCCATCTATATTCACGAGTATTCCTATTAATCTTCCAATAGGTACTATTTTGTACTATTTTTCTAATATCAATTCAATGGGTGACCAAACTAAATTTCCCATCATTTCCCATGTCTACTTATTTAACATGTTCACATCAGACCCCAAGTATAAGATCACATTGTCTATGTTGTATTCCCTAATAGGTGCACTGAACGTGAACTCTCCATTGGTTATTTTCTTGCATAATAGTTGGTTCACTACTTTCTTTTTCAGTAGGGACCGCCTTTCCTTGGGCACATTGATTGATCATAGAGAATAATGTATGCAGTGCCTTTTCATCTTCGACTATCTCTAGGAAACTCTTCAAAAAGTATTCTAAGGTATTTACCTTCTCCAACGATCCTTTGGTCATGGTATGGACATTAGTGGAAGGCCTATCTACCATCTATGGTGCAGAAGATGTTGATGTTTCCCACTCTTGTTGCAATAGTTCCTCGCTTGTCCTTTTATAGGTCTCTTTTTCATCTAGTGGATCGAATGCTGGCATGGGTACTGCTAATTTCTTTACCCATTGCTCAACTTTTTTCCTTCTATTGGTTTCATATGTCCCTGTTTTTGTTCCTCCACGTGTAACGACTGTTATTTTGGGTCATCCGTCTTGTATCTCAGCTGATATATTTTGAATGTTCAGGTTTTGGTTTTGATTACCTTTGGCCTTCCACTTTGCGAGCAATTATGGATAGTCTTCTATCACATTTTATAACGCTCGACAGTAAGTGCATGTCATGTAGGAATTTTGGCAATCCCACACTAGATGTCCTGGTTGGTTACAATTATAGCATATTATGGGGCCTCTGCCTCCTCTCCTGAATTTTTCTCTACCTTGACCCCTATTGAATCCTCATCATTTTCCTCTTTGATTATTATATTCCCCCCCCCCCCTTCTGTCGCAACATTCTCCTCCCAAATTATGTACATATCTTATGTGCGCTCCCTCATCGAGTTGAATGTGTGACACTCCTTGTCTTCATGTCCCACTGATTTGAAAGAGCTAGAGAATAAGCTTCTTGGGGTACTCTTATATTTTTATAATAGTTGTCACTCATGGGGGTTATGTCCCTATTTCTTGCATGTATCGTAGTATCCTCCTCCTGGTAGTGGGTTTGGTGCTCCAAATGCTAAGTATTGCACAAAGGCTAGACATTCATCTTTATGGTGAGCTTTAATCCTACACTTTGTGCACCAAAACTGTTCCTGTTTCTCTTTCCCCTTCATGATTTCTACTAGCTGAATTGTTAATGCAACTAGTTGGTTCTGAATCTATGTCATTTCATTGTTATCTAAGACCAGAGAGGCTTCCAACTTCATAGCAACCTCCAACGTGTCATACTGCGATGCAACCTTTTGTTGTATGAAAGGATTATGTATATGAGGAAGAAATCCCATAATAAACCACTCTCTATGTTGTCGATTAGGTATTTAGAATGTTAACCTACCCATCACATCTTTGAATCTCTGATTGAACTCCCATACTGACTCAATGTGTACTTTCTTGATCTCCTTAAGCTCAATAATGTACTGCGACTCAGAATTTGGTTTCTTGAATTATTTTAATAATGCTTGTGTGATCTCTGATAATGTCCTTATTTGACCTAGTGGTGTGGTACTTTGGAGCTTCATGTACCAAACTAGCATGCGTCCACTAAAGGTTTTCACCAACTATGTGATATTTGCACCATCATCGTGGACATTATTTGCAGTCCAAATGGTTTCACATATGAACATAGGTTGTTATGGGTCTTCAGATCCAATTCCTTTGAACTTTGGTAATCATAGTGTGTTATCTACTCCTGCCGTGTTGCTAGGTGTAGGACCTCTTCCTAGTGATATTACTTGACTCTGATTAACTGTACTACTACTATTTCTCTGGTTACTGTTGCTCTAACTTCCTCTAATGATTGCAAGTGCTATGGAAATATATTCAAACATTGTATCAGATTTAAGTGACACACATGAGGTTGTTGTTTCGACCCAAGACTCAACGCAGGAATGACTTACTAGTTCTTCTATCACTGTACTGAACTGGATGTCTTCTTATTCTCCCTCTGTCTGATGTACTTCTATGATATGGATATATGTGCGATATTCCAAGTACTCACTACATTTCTCTCTCTCTTCAGCCATAGTTCTCAACTTCTTGTACCTTCTCCCATTGTGCAGAACTCCAAATTCATCTTCTCCTTCTGATATCCCTTCCTCTTTCTCCTACATTCTAAGTCTTTCCTTCCTTCATCCATTTTTCCTACCCTCGGGTCATCTCCTGTTAAAAAACCCCAGTCCCTTTGTGTGTGCACAATTATTTAGTTGTTTGATTCCATCATCATAACTTCCTTGTCACATAGCACTATTTTTATCTCGGTAGCTAACGACTTTATGAATCTTCCTCGTGGGCCCTTAAAGAAGTCTCTTTCTGTGATACTCTAAGTCTCAGTACAATCTATGGAAAATTTTGGTATGTATCCTCCCAATATAATATTGAGCCAAAAGTAAACTGCGCAAGGCGTCCTGTTATCTACTGAGTCAACTTGTCTCACTAGTTCATGAGTCTAGTTCTTTGGTGTGACTGGTCTATGTCTACCAATCTTTTCCACAAATCTTTCCATCCATTCTGCTAAAAGGTTAGGAAATTTGTTGAAAAAAATATAATGCAAGTATGTGTACACATACCTTTGCAACCATTTATTTTTCTTTAACCGAGAGTTTTTATTCTCCTTATGAGAAAATTCTTGTTCATTTTGTTCCATCCATTTGGTTATCTCCTTCCTCATTGGTCTCCAAAACATTCCCTCACTTCCAGATTTCATGTCCCGGAAACAAAACCCTTTGTTGGCGCGTGCACATAGGTAGGTTCAAGACCCTCGGTTCAAGTTACTTAGTCCAAAAAAACCATACAGACACCAACCCTTTCGGCATTACCAACAAGCAGGTGAATTCTCATCCGAGGTATCTTTATGGGAACTGCAAGAACCAATATTTTGCAGTGGTAAAGGAAAGATCTAAAAAATTATATGTCATACCTATATTTACTTAATTATACATGTACACATTCATATATACCATTTAAGGGTTAAACATACAACCATGGCTATTGTGAACTATTATATTATCAACAACATCAAAGATATCTAGATATTCTCATTAAAGCCTTGAATTAACATATCTAATCATACAACTATACATAGGTATCATGGATTAACATCTCTAAGAATACATTTCCACACAGATTTACCATGGTTCACCCAACTCTGGGATACGTCCACGAAAGGTCGACTTCTTTATTATATTCAAGGATCTTATTTGTGCTTTGCGCTGCAATGGATGTTCAATATACAATTCTCTTCGCATTTGTAACTTCTTTACAATGTTCTTTCCTCTGAAACCCTCTTTCTCTCTCGACCTCGCAAAATATCTTGAACTCGCAGATCCTTTACATATTTATACACTATGCTCTAGGTGTTTTACTAGATCATAATGATTTGGCTACCACTCATGCTCGGTTGGCGCCAACTCATTATGAGTTGGATACAGCTCATGCTCGGCTAGTTTTCCTCGATTTTGCGCTAGTTGTTCTTTCTTATCCCTCGTCTTCTCCTCTTTCCTCTCTCTTCTTTCTTGATATTATTGATCTTCTTGATATTATTTAACTTCTTCTGTCTTCTCCCTTCCTATTCATTTTCCCTATACTTCATCTCTTCTCATTGTTCCATCCCCAAACTTGCATGCTCAACAACAACCAAAATCATGGTTGATTTTGAGATCAACGACCCAGATTCATCATAAATTGATTAAAAACTTATACGTTTTTTGGATTTTTTCCAAAAGAAGAGAATTGAAGGATAGGATTCATTTTTGTAGTTGGGAAAAATTTGGTGACTCAACAGTCAAGATCATTTTGAATGGGAAATTGACGACACATATTTATCTGGGTTTTGGTTGAAAATTTATAAGTGTTGGAGCTTGCCAAGAGGTATCATTGATGGTCGATGGTCGAATCGACGAGATTTGCAATAGTGTTTTGATTTCCAACATAATTCATTGATGGTCGATGATTAGATCAATGAGTTCGGTGAAGAGTTTGGTTCAACCAAAGGAAATATTTGATTGTCGATGGATGATGATCCAGGATCAACATATTTAGGTGAAAGGTTTCATGTGTCCAAAATAAAATGTCGATCATCAATGGTTGATGATCGGGGCTCGGTATATTTAGCAAGGTGTTCATTTCATCCAAGAGAAATGATTAATTACCGATGAAGGAAAGGAGGATGATGACATGTCTTTCCATGTTAGCCTCTCTGTGTCATACCACGCCATCCATAGTAATATGTTAGTGTATGCGTGTCATGCCACATTAGCATAGTGTCCATGTCATCTAGAGTTCCCTATCAGTTTCCACATGTCATTCCACGTTAGTATATATGTTTCGTGCCATGTTGTCATAGTTTCCATGTTATCCAAGAGATAGTCGATGGTCGATGATCGAGGTTCAACAGAATTTGTAACAAGTTGGTTGTCAAGAAAATTTGTCGATGGTCGATTGACGATGATTGGGGGTTGGTGAGATTGGTTGGAAAATTTTGATTGATAGTAAAAATGGTCAATGACCGATGGTCAATGATCATGGTTCAGGGAAATCAATGAGCAAGTTTAATTTACCAAAGAAATATCGGATCCCCAATGTAGTGTTGGAAAATTAACTATGGAGATTGTTTCGAGTTAGCAATTGACAATGTCTGTGTTTGGGAAAGGTCTAACAAATCAATGGTTGAGATTTATTCTAATTTTGAGATCAATGGTACATATTGAAGGATAGTTATAACAATAAAATAATCAATTTTCATGAAATTTTATGATTTTTGAAGGCCATAAACTTCCAGAGCGATATTGAGGGCCTAAGCAACATTTTTAGGAAGTCAAAATATTTGAGGTCACAAACAACATTTTTAGGTAGTGAAAAACACTAGAATAGGGTGTACCAAAGTACACCCTATCTTTGTATCTTAAATAAAATTACTCAGAGAGATATTTCCAACAAGCTATTCCGAATGTAAAACAGAGCTCATATGAGAAAGTTTATTGTAGAGGGTATATTTTTAGTATCAGTTTACTTCCAGAGGGCATCACTCCTTGCTCAAAGATTAATTTGGGGAACAAGAGTAGTCTATGGAAATATTATGAACCATAAAATATAGTTGTAGAGACATATTTGGAATATGGGTCCGTAAAATTGTGCAAGAAGAGAAAGAAGACACATGTAGCATACAAGGACAAGATGGGAAAACAATCTAAACTTTCAAAGACCATAACTTCTAGCTCATAGCTCCAATTTGAGAAAAAGAATAGTTTTTGGAAAGGTATTAAGGAGAAGAATCCATCTGTCAACCCAAAATTTGGATTAATTCATTTTTATTCTTAATAAATTGAAATGAATAATGACTTGAAATCTAATTAATAAATATTTTACAATATGCTTAATTTTGACATCAATTATTGCATGCACATTTTTGCAGAATTATAGGTATAAGAAGATCTATTCAAGCCTAGGAATTGGATATCAAAGTCATGGAGGATGCACAAAGAGCCTACAGTCATGAGAGAGAATCCAAAGTTCAAAATACCAACATGGGTAATGATGAGACAGAATGTAATGGACATAGGAGTAGAGTGGAACCAACATTGTTGGTAGAAACTATGAGAAGTCTCAAAATAGAAGTGTATATTTATATAGCTAACAAAGAAAGGATAATTAGATCTTAGGAGGATCAAAATCAAATAAATTATCAAATGATGCAAAGCTTAAATCAGTTGTAGAGACAAGCAAAGAATGGATTAGGCTCAAGGCATGAGGAAGAAGGTAGACATTATGAAAGAAGAGATCATTATAGAATACCTAATCATTCAAGAAGTGTTAATAGAAGTCATAGAAATCATTCACCTCCTTCTTAGTTAGGAAGTTTCATGCATCTATGGATTCAACGAGTAGTCCAGAAGTATCTCCTATTAGACATCAAAGAAGAACATATGAGTTGGACAGTTTGCAAAGAGAACTTAGGACGATTAAGCCACCATCCTTTGATGGTGAAAGAGAAAGGGAAGATGATATTGAATCCTGGTTGCTTGGAATCATGAAGTATTTTCAGTTGAGAAACTACTCATATAACCTAGAAGCCAAAATTTATACATACCAATTGCATGGAAACATTTATATGTGGCAGAATTAGTTGAAGCAATTTTGGCACATTAAAGAGAGTAGTATTACTTGGAAGTAGTTCAAGTAATATTTTTAGGAGTATCTTTTAGAGCACTACTATGACAAGAAGATGCAAGAGTTATTTGAACTCAGATCGAGGAGCATGACCATGGGAGAATATGAAAATAAGTTCTCGGGATTGCTGAAGTATGTGGGGTTTATCAAAGATGAAAATGTGAAGATACATAGGTTTCTAAGTGGAATTCCATCTTTCTACAATGATAAAATTCAATATGATAATCCCAGAACTTTGACAGAGACCATTATAAAGGATAAGTACTTTTATGAGAAAGGAAAGGGCATAGAGTCTTTACATAAGTCTTGGAAGGATAAGAAGAAGGATAAATATGATTAGAGAAGGTAGGGATTCAAACCTCCCTTCAATAGAAATGGTCCTAATACAAATCAACAAGATCATCCTACTAAGAAGGAATCCAAGAGGGAAGACTCCTTGGGAAAAAGGGGAAGACCAACAATCAAATATTGGGGATGTAAAGAACTGCATGTACAAGGATTTCCCTCATAGAGAAAACAATATGAGGAAATTGCACAACATCCAAGAGTCTACTATAGTATAATAAATGGGCAGAAATATTCCAAGAATATATGAATCCTTGGAAGATCGACAAGCATAACACCAATCCCATATGATTGAGGTGGAATGTACGATCATTAATCAACATGTTTATGTTTTAATTGATTCGGAAGCAAGCAACCATAGTTACGTTAATCCTAAAATAGTGGGCATATTTCATTTGGAAAAAAACTAAGCTTGAAAAATCATGTTTTGTTTATTTAGCCATTGTAAACAAAATAAGGATCAATGAAACTATCAAAGTTTGTCCAATAAATATGAATGGAGTGAGTACTAATGATGATATGAATATCATACCATTAGGATCTTATGATATCCTAATTGGAATGGATTGGTTGGACATGCATCATGTTATCCTATATTGTCATAAAAATGCATTTACATGCCTCAATGAAGAAGGAAAACATAGCATTGTGAAAGGAATTCCAAGACTCATTTCTATAAGGAAAATTTAAACCTTATAGTTGAAGATATGTTTTAGGAAAGGATATCAATTATATGCAGCTCATGTGGAGGTGCCAAAAAATACCAAAGGGCCAAATCTCGAATATTTTTCAGTATTGCAAGAGTTTGAAGATATATTCCAAGAGATACCAGGATTACCACCAAAAATGGATATATATTTCTCTATTTATTTAGTACCAGGAGTTTCCCTAGTGTCAAAAACTCCTTATAGAATGAGTACACCAAAATTAAAAGAATTACAAATGCATCTAGAAGAATTGTTGAAGAAAGGGTACATACGCCCAATTGTTTCACCTTGGGGAGCACTTGTACTCTTTATTAGAAAGAAGGATGGAACATTGAGGCTATGTATTGACTTTAGCTAGTTGAATAAATCCATTGTGAGGAACAAATGCCCTCTACCTAGAATTTATAACATCTTTGATCAACTAAGAGGAGAAAATATATTTTTGAAGATAGACTTGAGATCGGGATATCACTAGGTGAGAATCAAGGAATAAGACATTAGTAATACAACTTTTAGAACTAGGTATGGGCATTATGAATTTGTAGTGGTGTAGTTTGGACTAACCAATGCACCAAATGTATTTGTGTGCTTAATGAATGGCATGTTAAGAAATTATCTGGATAAGTTTGTCAATGTGTTCTTCGATAACATACTTATTTATTCCAAGTCCGAGGAAGAGCATGAACATCTCTTAAGGTTGGTGTTGTAAGTGTTGAGGGAACATCAATTGTATGCAAAGATAAGAAAGTGTTATTTTTACCATGTAGATCCATTATTTGGGGTGCATTATTTGATAGGAAGGTATAACAATAGATCGAAAGAAGATTGATGTCATTAGAGGATGGACAACACCAAAGAATGTTTCAGAAGTCAGATCTTTCATGGGATTAGCCATATACTATAGGAGATTTATAGTAGGGTTCTCTAAAATTTCTCATCATATCACTTCTTTACAAAAGAAGTGAATTAAGTTTGAATGGACAACATAGTGTGAAGAAAATTTTAACTTGTTGAAAGAGTTACTTTCTAGTGCACCTATTTTAAAGATAGCTAACCCAAATGAGAATTTGTTGTATGTATAGATGCATGTAAGGAAGGACTTGGTGGATTCCTCACTAAAAATGTACTTGTCATTAGTTATGATTCCAAAAATCTTAAAGAACATGAGAGGAATTATGCCACACATGATTTGGATCTTTCTTCTATAATCCATGCATTAAATATGTGGAGGAATTATCTCATGGGAAAGAAATTTGAATTAAGGATAGAACATAGTGGTCTTAAATATCTTTTTGAACAACCAACTTTGAATGTCAGACATATAAGATGGTTAGAATGTTTAAGTGAGTGTTACTTTGAAATCAAGTATATCAAAGGAAAATAAAATAAAGTTGTTGATGCACTCAGTAAAAGATTACATCTCATGCATGCTACATCCATTAGTATGCATAGTTCAGATTTAAACAGTAGAATTTTAGATGTTGTTGTTACACACCAACATTACCTACAAGTAAAAGAAAGCTTACAGTAGGAAAATGTATATCAACAATTTAAAGAATATGAGATGAAAGAAGATGGATTAATTATGCATAAAAACATAATTTATATTCCTAGTTCTGAACAACTTATGAATTTGGTATTAAAAGAAATGTGTAATGTTCCATATGTCGGATATCCCGATTACCAGAAAAAAATTGCAGCAATAAGAAGCCAATACTTTTGGCCAGGAATAAAAAAAGATGTTGTTGGATACATTGCCAAATGTATGGAATGTCAAAGAGTGAAATTTGACCATAGGCACCCAATGGGTTTTCTACAACCATTTCCAATTCCAGAAAAGAAATGGGAGGTGGTAACCATTGATTTTATTACTAAATTTACCAATACAAAAAGGCAACATGATTCAATAATGGTAGTGGTGGATAAATTGACAAAGGTTTCTCATTTTGTTCTAGTGAAAATGACTCATACAATAGCTATTATTGTAGAAATTTACATGAGGAAAATTACTAGGTCGCACAGAATACCTAAGGAAATTGTTTTAGAAAGGGATACAAGGTTTACTTCAAACTTTTGGAGAGTATTATTTAAAGGATTTGGTACAAATATGAATTTTGTTATGGCATACGATCCATAGTCAGATGGGAAGACAAAGAGAGTAAACCAAGTGATTGAAGATATGTTTTGAAAGTATGTGATGGATAATCCATCCAAGTGAGAAGATTACTTGTATTTGGTTGATTTTTCCTACAATAATGGGTATCAAGATTCAATGAACATGAGCCCATTTGAATCTTTGTAGTGTAGGAAATACAATACTCCAGTGAGTTGGGACAACCCAACAGATAGAGTATTACTTGGGCTAGAATTTCTCAAGGATATGGAAGACTAGATGGTTAAAATTAAACATAATTTGAAAGTAGCACAAGATAGATGGAAGAGTTATGCAGATAAGAACATGATAGCTAGAGAATTTAAAGTGGGAGAGCATGTGATTTTGAAAGTGAATCCCAATAATATCTCATTAAAGTTGGGAAGATGTACAAATCTAGCAATCGGATTCTGTGGTATATTTGAGATATTGGACAAAATAGGGCCAGTTACATACATGCTTTCATTTCCTTATTCTATGAATGTGAATAATGTGTTTCATGTCTCTTTTTTGAAAATGTGTGTGCATGATCATAACCATGTTATTGAATGGAATTTGATTTAAGTGGAGCTTGAAGGAGACTTTCAGGTCTAGCCAATGCACATATTGGACATGAAGGTAAAATTTCTCCATAATCGAGCCATAGGATTGGTAAAGGTTCATTGGACCTGTTAGTCTCTAATTTTGTCTTGGTTTAGTGAGAAACCCTTGTCCTAAACCCTCCTTACCCATTCCTCATTTTCCGTTTTCAGTTGTTTTCCATTTTTAGATTTTGGTATTTTGTGGTTTGCATTATAGTCTTTGATGATTTATTTAAGTTTGATTTTGAAAAAACATTGTTTAAAATAGAGGTGTCTCATTTTATGTCGTTTGAATTTCAAAATTTCAAGTTGTCAAATGCGCTAGGGAATAAGCCTATTCCCGTAGTACCAAATAATCATTCCATAACTTGTGCCTTCCATCCCGATTTAGTTATGATGACACAATTCATGGAGTGAGAGTTTGTGTGCTCCCACGAAAGCTTAGCAATCATTTCCAAATCCAACAGTTTCATAATATAATTGCTATGCACGTGGGTAGGGTTCATTTAAAAAACACCTATTGCTTGATGATCATTATATGTTACCTGTTCGAGTTGGCTTAATTCAGGCTTGCAGGGAGAAATCCAGGTATCCATTCAAAGCAAAAAAATACACTAACAATTGCAGGTGGTGAATTTGGAACCCGAAGACAACGGTTGCATAATTGAGTTAAATGGCACCAAAGAGGAGCGGACAAGTTGCCAAAATAGAACCAGAAGGTGTTGAACTTATTGAAGCCTATCCTCAGATGGTCCAAAGATTTAGGGACGCCGGGTGGTTTGAGTTTCTCACCACATTTCGAGGTTATGAAGAGCAGGTTTCCGTGGAATTTGCTCTGAACTTCGATGGTCACAAGGTCGAAATCGGTAAGATGTTGATGCTAATGATAGAGCAGACTATAGAAAAGGATTGCAGGCTCGTGGTTGGAGGGGAAAGATGGTGAAAGAAGGAGCACATGGTTACTGAATTTGTAAATCAATTCCTCCTTCCAGATAAGCAGAATCCAGATTGGAGAAGGGGAATACCTCAGAGCTAGGTTCGATCTGAATGACACACTGCTCTGGTGGTGATTCACAAGTACATCACCTACGAAGGAAGGTTTTCATTGGTCCACATCTACCATATCAGAATATTGATGCATCTAAATGGTGATTATCCTTTAAATCTTCCTTATTTTCTGCTTAAAAGTTTGACAAAAATGTCTAAGAAAGTGCAGTCAATTTCCACTAATGCTAAAGGCAATTTGTTCCATCAAGTCTTGATTAAAACCCTAGTCAGGTTTGCCCTGAACGAATTACAGAAGCCCTAGAACTGGGTCACACAATCCTTAAAACCTATCACTCAATCCAATAAGAAGAAAAAGGGCAGAGGAAGGAAAACCATTAAACAGAGTCGAGATATTTCTGATGAAAACCCTGTGAAAGATGAGTCTTCTGATATCAAGGTAACTAAGAAGAACAGAAGTAAGATACCTATATGGGAGCCCAAAATTGAAATGCTTCCTGAGGAAGATGTTAAAGGGGAGATAGAGTCAGATAATGATCCCGTTTCTCAAACTACAGTCAAGTCTGAAATGCCATCGACCAACAAAAGGAGCATTGCAATCAAAGGAAAAAAGGATAAAGGTGTGTGTGTATCATAGAAACCTCGGAGAAATTCGACCAGGGTTACTAATAAGTATAGGCTGAAGTCAAAAGCAATGTTCAATCCATAAATCAAAGAAGAAAACACCATAATCATAGAAGATGATTATGAGGATGTTGAAACAAGTACCAAGAAAAGAGAAAAAAAGACCCCATTACCCAAGAAATCTGTCAGCAAAGGAAAGGGAATACTTACACCACCTACAGGCCCTGTAATGAGAGCTTCAACTAGATTAGCAAAAGATAAAGAGATGGCTAAAGGAATCAGTGAATTCCCTAAAGAAAAATTGGATTACTTGCAAGACTCTGATTACTTACTAGGTGTACCTGGAGCTTTAGATTCATCAAGTTTCGAGGAAGAACATAGCTCAAAATTAATCTCAAAATACCAGGTTAAAGCCAAGGAACCTAGTGTTGCCTTAAATCTGAATGAAACTGCACCTTCTGAAGCATGCTTAGGATTTAGGGTTGAGATAAGAACTGATAAGGAAAAGATTAAGGAATTTCATAATACAATAAAACAATTAAAGAAGGAAAAGGTGCAGATAGAACAGTGGAATTCTCACCAACAAGAAAGGATTCAGAGTCTTAAAAAGAAGAAGAAAGAGAAAAGGGCATTGCTTAAGGAACTTGGGGAAATTAATTTCAGACTCTATTGGCACAATGTTGTGCTAACCACAAAGCTCAAGCAGAAAAATGCCAAAGCCACTGTTGCGATTTTATCCTAATGGTAACATGAATATTTGTTACAATTTTGTTTAAATGTCCTCCAGGAGATATGGCAAAAGATTATTCGTTTTGATCAGGGAATTGCTTATACTTCGATCTATTTTACAGAGTCAAACAAAATCCCTATTTTGTAGAGTCAAATGTAATGCTGGCAATATTTGTTATATCAAGTTGTTGAGCCGTGGACTATTTTGGGGGGTAGAAGCTCATCTTGAGTGAATTACTTTAGGAGTTGGATACTTTTCGATTCTAGTCATTAAAGGTTGTTCTAGATAATAGGATCTGGAAGTTTTTATAGATAGTTTAAATAGACAGAAGAGAGACCATGTTGAGGTCGAAAAATTGGAGATCCATAGAAACTTTTGTGGAGCTTATTGTAAAAGACATTTATGTTCAATTGACACTCAATAGAAAAGGCATATGGATGGTTAAACCTTCTTTTTTCTACTCTATTATTTCATTCTTCATGCTTGAATTTATTATTCAGATTGCAATGCTTTTTTATTCTTGAATGTTAATTTATACAGTGAAGATTTTGCTGTAGAGACAATTTTCAAGTAATGAGGTCAAGCTGATACCCTTGTTTCTTTATAATATATCGAGACGAAAACCCTGGTGAAGTTGACAAATTGAAGACTTCACTTTCCTTTTTCTTAAATTGGTTTAATACATCTATGTATCTACCTATTATTCAGTCAGTGGCATATGCTATGTTTTTATCTTGATTTTCATGTCATACTGTAATCTTGACCCAATTTTCAACCACTCTACAAAAAACCAAATCATAAAACCTTAAAAATACTTTGCAATAAACGAATGATTCCCTAGCTTGCCCTCTCACAGTCAAGTGCAACTTTAGGGACTAATAGGACCTACTATGATCCTGAAGATGCTACTTGGGAGCATGAGGATATCATGTGGGAAGAGTACCTACGAATTTTTGAATACTTTTGAAATTATGATTTTTCTATTTTGTATATGCACCGAGGAAGGTACCAAAATAAGGGGGAGGGGAATGTAATACCCCAGTTTTGAGTCCCCAGATTAATAATGTATTTTTTTATTTGATGAAAGGTCAGAGTGCCTATAAATTTAAAAGGCCAAAGTTCCTAGAAATGTATTTCTTTGAATATTAATAATAAAATGCTTCACTGGCTACAAGATGAACATAAACATAAATAGAGGGATATGATTCCATGAGAGAGGGGGATAAATGGGCTAAGAATTTTATTATATTTTATTTACCCATCTTGTTTTTAGTTGGAAAAAGTGGTTACATGAACTTCTTGGGGAAGGCCTTGTGGTGCTTTGTTGTATGTAATTGTATAAGCTTGTCTTTTGGGTTGTTTGGGGGTTAATCACTCATTTCATTTTGGTTACTCATTCATTCTTGCTCTTCGTCTAGGCATGGCAAATGAATTAAGAGAAAAGAAATACATTTATTATTGGTTGTAAGTAACTGTTGATTATTCCATAAAGGAATGGATGTTTGTGGGCATGGGAATGATGACAATTGTGAAAGAATTATCCATGGCTGAGAATAATTGTAGTTCTAGCATTGATAATTCCTTACCAATAGCACTAGATCCCTGGAAAGCAAATGGAACAACCTGAGGGACTACATTGCAGAGAAAGAGGTTCATTTCTTTGGGTTGTGCAGGTGGAAGGGGAAGAGAGCTGGTAAACTAGGATTTTTGTGTGGTTGGGAAAACCATGAGATCTTGATAGATGGTTCTATGTGCTAGAGTCGAAGTAGGACCCATCCTTGTGGATTCATAGCCCTGGCTCGGGGGTGACCTACTATTGATATATGGAACAATAGTGTCTATGGTTAGGTGGAATGTCTGCATTCTGCGTCCAGTTGGTGAATAGTTTATTTAAAGATAAGTTCTCTCTATGTTTTCTCTGTAATTTGTATTGTGTTGTATAGTTATTATCTCTGAAATATGTGTATATCATGCATATTTGTTGTTAATGATATGCATTGTATGTTATTGTTCTATTTTATAGTTTAGCATGTTCTTGTTAATTGCATGTGCATGCATAATGATTCTTTATTTAAGGAATGGTAGCATAAATTCGTAATTTTCCCAAGAAGGTGAATTTAGAGATACACATGTGAATGGGTACATTAAAGTTTGGTATTAGATAAAATCATTTTAGGTTTGTTGGTGATGGGTAAATCATATCACCCACATCTCAGACAACTTTGGGACCCGTAATATCTCTCTAACATGTATAGGTACCACTCCCCGCCTAGTAGTCAAACCACATATGTGATCTTCCACTTCAGTTCGAACTCTTTGATCCGGCCCACGTGCCATGTTGGGTATATGTACATAAGTTTTTTTGTTGCATCATCCATATCCTCGACCTATTAGGGAGGCTCACCCCCAACATATGTGCCAATATTTACAAAACAACATACAATAATAATTAGATAATTGAAACAAAATGTTATAATAAATTACATGTGCATTAAATAAGACAAAAAAATATGCAACTAGATTTATCAAAACATAATGATAATATTACCTCTATCATTTAGTGGCTCACCTAGAGTAAATATGAGGTTCCTACATCCTCTCCAATCCATCCCTGCATATGGGTATTGTACAATATTGATGATAATATTTTCCTCTATAGCCTAGAAATCACAAATATCTCTATAAATAGAAGTACACAACCACTTTGGTTGTCCCTTCTTGGGAACAACTTCCCCCGCAGGTACATACGCACATCAATCATAGGTCTAGGAGGGAAACAATTTACTCTTGGTCAAGTGACATGAAACCTCTCAAAAATATATTAAATAACTTTGATGCAAATGGGAAGAATAACCTCCCATAAAAAATAGAGCAACAATGATCCAATGCAAAACAACACTACCGCAAAAATATCTCCAACCACTTAATCGATTGATTCCTCTAAAATAAACTATATACATAGTACATCAAAGAGAAACTAATAAATTTCCCATCATAGGTAAAGTGTTCCAGTGTCATGACTGTAAGGAATAAGCACTTAACTCCTTTGCACCAAATGCATATATCTACAACTAGCCACCAACAACCTAGAATTTTGTAGTGACAACAATGTTCGAACTAATATATATTTTCACACATGCTTGTTGGCTCTCTCCTTCAATGTAGAGATGTAGACCAAAGAACCAAGGTCAAACATGCCCCCTCCTAGACAAACTGGTGATAAAATAAATATCCTCCTCAGTGGATTGATACCACAAATTGATATTGACCCTGAATGCATGTCTTCCATGATTCCAGTGATGGATCAATTATTGTAAAAAGGAATAGTTTCCCCCGAGGGATGTAGCCTACTCATAAAATTTAAGGAGACCAACATTCCTCAAAAGGGCATGAGTCTAAGGCACAATAGGCTGAGGGATCCTCTCTCTCTTCTTCTCTCTGGCCTCTCACTCATGTACAAAGTTGTACATGTTGACCTGCTACTGCTCTTGTGCTTGTCATTGTCATCTCTTATTCACATACGATTCTTTTTAGATATATATACATATATTGAGAGAGAGAGAGAGAGAGAGAGAGAGATTTATGTTTGCAAAAAAAAGGTGGTAAATTAGTTGGTGCATATTTAATAGATAATACGTACCATGACCGGAACACTCAATTGAAAAATAAGCACTACAATTTTCACGGTGCTCCATGTTATTTGTGATGCATCGGTGCTACTTTAGTCATGAAATAAACCATGCTAATTTTTTATGTGTGGTGTGTTGTAGTGCATCGGTGCAAGTTATTCCCTATAAAGAACCGGTGTGGTTTATTACCAAGAACGCACCGATAATGGACACCTGTCATTTCATTGCAGGGTGCTTATTTTTAGCAGTGCATCGTTTGTATTTATATGCACCACTGGAAGTGCTTCCTATAAATTTATAGGACGTATGAATATGTCATAGGCAAGACAAATTCATGAAGCGCACCGTGCATAAATTTTTTTTTAAATGTAAAAAACAACCAATTCTAAGCCCAATTTTTAATTTTGATTCGATAAAATTGAAAATAAGGAGGTAACAAACACTTTACCTAGTCTCTTATTTCCCGAGGAGACATGGTTTCCATGTAGAGAAAAAGTGAAAATGTGCATTGTTTTCCAAAATTTGAAAATGTATGGAATCTACCAGAGAAGCTATCGAATCAAGGAAGAAAAAATGTAGAGCACTGCAAATGGGGTGATAGTATAAGGAGTGTGAGAATTGGTGCTTGTGTGAGTGGTTGGAAGCATAAAAGGAAATGAAATATTGAAATTCATTTTGGTAAAAAAAAAACATTTTACCGTATATCGATGCCCCTGATAGTAAGACACGCATGTGCCTTATTATTTCATCATTAGGGCATTTATGTTTGTGAGTGCACCAGTGCATTTGTCCAATTTAGGTGCATTGATGTAAAAACCTCTGAAAAAACCTCCTATCGCATGCCTCCACTAACAACTTCCGCTATAAAAAGAGAAGGGATAATTTTTTTAGGGAGGTTCCATAAAAACCTCCACTACAAGGTGTTCTCCTTGTAGTGTCATATTCTAAAATTTGTACACTTACATAACTTAGAGCATGGACACATAGGAAATGGAACTCTTATGTTGCAGATATTGATTTGAGTTGTTATCCAATTTATTATTCCCATGCGTATGTAATTGATTTTACATTCATTTTTATGTTATCTCTTGTTTGCTTAGTTATTTTTTCACATGGATATAAAGTAAGGATTGTGTATGTAAGTTCATATTTGGAGAAATAAAAAAGGAGCACAATTTATCTATCCAACCAAGAAGACACTATATTGGTGTTGTAACTAAAATTTTCATGGTTAATTTTCATGGTTTATATTTTGATCAAGATCTCTAACGATGTAACCTTTATTATTTTGGTTTTATTTAGTTTTCAACAAATTCCACGACGGTTTATTACTAGATATAAATGGATGGTGTAGATCAACTTTCAGGACTCGAAATGATCATGGTTTAATAAGGATAGGCTTCCTCGAAAAATATAACAGTGATAATGATTGTGATCCGACAGTGATACAAAAATCCTTAGACACCACTTATTTCTTTAAATATATACATGCAACATCTAACTTGATTCAAAATAATTTATTGATTGTATTGAGGTGATTTGTAGAATTTTGATGATATGCTCTTTACCCAAAAACAACTCATAAAATGATGATTAGTTTGTTGAATGATGAGACGACAAAAAAAAAAACTAAAAATACATATGTATATGACATACATCACTTCATCTTCAAAGTCCCTTTAGATAGCATAATTGTTCTCCATCATCTCAAAATACCAAATTACATTACAAGATGGGCTCACAAATGCCAATTTAATGGAATCTGTTTAATTCCATTACTCAAAACAAGAAAACAAGTTCACCATTGAAATCCTTGCGAAATTCTAAAAATTTGACTATAAAGTTGACCAAATTCTGAATTGGCTCAATTTCATCCTCTTCGACATTCAAAACAATGCACTAAATGCTCATTAATGGCATTTTGAGATAATATTTTTACAAATGACCTCAAATAACAAAATACACCTCAAATTCATTATCCTTGCGAAAACTCATGAAAAATGAGTATAAATTTGACTACGTTCCATCAATGTACCTCCTGGCATGCTTTACAAGACAATCATACTTAGCCTCTTCTTAGCACGCAAATCAAGACATTCGTACGACCTAGAAATCCATACCTTGAATTGAAAATTGTGCCACCTTAGGATCCATGCAAATATGGGAATGAATTCACATTGGGATGTGTGATGTGTTGGGATTCGTGCCCAATAAATAGTCCACGGTCCAAAAACCTCCCATCCGAAATTATAGCAACTTAATGCTAAATCTGGAGGAATCTCATAACAAGCGGGACTTGTTGACATGTTGGTTATAACCATGAATTATAACCTAAAGGTTTCAGGTTCAATCCATCATATGTACGTTCAATGGCTATATATATATATATATATGGTGGTTTTATGGTTACATATGGTTGTACCCATATGTTAATACATAGTGGTTATGTTCAAACCAAATTTTTTAACAACCCCTATGCACATAATATGGAGGTCACATGGGATAGTACATAGCCAGGGGTTGGGGGCTTATCCGTCGATGCCTTTTCCCTCCAATTAAGACTTTAATCAACTTGAAATATAATTTTCACCATACATATGTTAAGAAACATGTGGTGGTATAATGGTATTGGAGGTTTGTTAAGGATTTGGGAGGTTATGGAGGTCGCAGGTTTTACCCTCGTTGAATCCATAATTTTACATAACCATACAAATATAGGTCAATGGGGGGCTTCTACATGGAAGCCTCTCATTGGTTGAACCTTGCCACATGTCAACATGTAACTTGTCCACCTGGATTTTACCTTGCCTAGTCAGTTGCCAACTCATATGACCAGTCATTGTACGGTTAGTACAACTAGCATCTTGGTGTGTGTCCACATCATATGCACGGTCATACCATGTGTCACCCTTGAAGTGGTGACACATGTCAGCCTTTTACCCCTTTGACTTTGACATTGACATGTTTGACCAAACTTTGACCGCTCATAACTTTTGCATACGAACTATGTTTGACTTGTTGTTTGCATCATTGTAAACCTGACGACGAGCTCTACACATTGATGATTTTTCAAGAGAATTTGGGATAGTAGAATTTTTATCATTTATGGATCCCATGGGACCTCTGTGAGCATTATGGATCCTCTTGGAACTTTGTGAGAGTTCCTTAGATCCTCATGGATCACACCTTCACACTGAATAACTTTTGGACCTCCAAAAGTATATATATTCAACAACTTAGTGATGATAATTCACTATTCCATATTGTTGAATATTTTGGAATGTAGTCATCATCTTGGTTCTTCGATCTTAGTGTACTTTTGTCTACTTCTCTAAAATATGGCTCTAAATCTGTCCTCTGACACTGTCTCCAAGATTTGGTTCTGGTTCATAGATTCCCTGACAAAAAAATTATGTATTTTTGCAATACATGTAGCTTGTATTCAACATCCACTCCCATCTTCTTTTGCTAAAGATAGTCCATCTCGACCAATCTAAAACCAAGTCGAATCTTGATCTATTCCTTGCACTTTTGGAGTCATTTTTCATGTACTGTTGATATATCTGTAGGATTTTTTTCATGAATACTATGTCCATTGTCTCTCCTGCCTTCAAGAACAACTTGATATGTATTGTTGTCATCTTTACATTTCTTGCTTTTGTTCAAGGAATACATCCACACAAACATGACATAGTAATTTAAAATATTCTTATAGCATGCACCTTTATGCCTCTTATTTTTGAAGAGGATTATTTCTCCTTTACCATCTCTAGAAAGTTTTGTATTACTTCGATGCTCTTTCCACTCTCGATCTACATGCTCCAACTGCCTGCATCCTTTTGTTCCTTCACTTTCAGTTCGTCAGAATCAATAATGTTGTCCTGGACAATTTGATCCATATGTATCCCTTTAGCTGATTACAAGACAATATAATTGTCCATACTATTGTCTAAAGGCTTAAAAATATTTACAACCAGTTTCCTCTCACCATAGAACAATGTGTAGAGGTGGTTATCTAGAATTTTCTCTAACAAGATTCCTTTCACTCTAAAACTATATGTAAGGCGGGTATCTAGAAACCTCTCTGAATGAGATTCCTCTCACTCTAAAACTATATGTAAGGTGGCTATCTTAAAACCTCTCTTAATGGGATTCCTCTCACTCTCAACATCATATAAGGTGGAAATATAGAAACTTTCTTACAAAATTCCTCTCACTCATATAAGGTGGAAATATAAAAAAATTACAGAGCCCCTCTCACTATTATAATTTACCATGAGTGGCTTACAAGAATTCTAATAGACTTTAGGAGATATCTACATATGCATATTACATTTACAAATATACATATTTACAATGAAAATTTTAAATGGTTTACTTATGGATTGTTGGGCGCAGGCTTATTTTGAGAAGGAAGACTAGTTTGGGCACATGCATGATTTTGGAAAGAAGACCTAATTTGGGAGCGTGCGCAATAGATGCAAAGAAATTAGAATGCAAAAAAAGAAGGAAAAGAAACATGCAAGAGGAAAATCTATTGGGCATGCAAGAAGGCAATCCTAACCATGATAGGGTTAGGGTATTTGGTAAAGATTGTAACGGTCATAAGCCTGAAAAATAATATAGATAAGAACCTAGGAAGTCTAGGTTAGGGGTCAGCAGTGGTAAGATGGTCAATGGTGATTTGATGGTTATTATGATTTTAATAAGGTAGTATAAGAGTCAAGTAAGATATATTTTGAGGGTTAGGTCATAGGCCGAGGAGCCTGATATGATCTAGTCCACCTCATAGATGTTCTTGAACCTCCTCATGACTGTATGATGGAAATGTAATGCGTGCAATGCTTATTTTGAAGAAGACTAAATAAAATGGAAGAGAATCCAAATCTTTGTGGGCGTATCCCAGGAGGGGGTGAACCACGGTAAAACATGTGTTATATGTGATGTTTATTGAATGCTTACTTCCTGTTAATGGTTAACTTATGAATGAACGATTAATTAGATGTGTTAGAATGTATGCGTGAGGAAAAAGATGAATGAATCCTGGTAATAATTAAATCATTAGTAACATTAATGCATGAAGATGAAAAAATACACTCCTACATCCCCACTCATTCCTAGATTGCAAGCACTTGAGCATTGCAGTCACCCATAAAGCTATCTCAGGTGAGACTGCGTTGTGTGCACTACGCACAATGTTTCCTTCTGGTTAACCAGGAGGGCCGATAGTTTTAGAGGGTTTTGTTTGAAACCTGTTGAGATTTGAATCTAGGTCATACCAAGAAGTGAAAGAGATATCCAACCAACATGGACTCATTCTTCCCATTGTACTGGGAGGAGTCTCGCAGCTTCTGACCTCTAACAATGCCTCTGACTCTAATGTTGAATCTAACATTGAATTTTATGTTGAATCTGATTTTGCATCCAAGAAACCATTAGACCAAACTATAGGTATTCCCAATAACCTATACAACCTCTCCTTACAAATACCAATAACTATGGTTGTGTCTGGAGCATCTTCCCTTGAATACAAAAGTACTCAACCATTCTGGAATGTGACCACATATCCTTCATCCTCAAATGCTGCAACTGAGAGTAGGTTTTCCTTTAATTCTAGAACATACAACATATGTTATATTCCCATAAATACTCTCAATTCGAGATGCAATCTTACATATCCATACCCTTTTATTTATTTTCTGGTGTTGGTTCCAGATCCCAGATAGCAATCTGTGTCAGATTCTAAGAAATTCAAGAATATTGATCTCATCTTGGTCATGTGGCGAGATGAGCCACAGTCCACAAACCATTCCTTGTTGTCTTCATATATCACTTTCCCAAGACCATGCATAAGGAAATATTCTTTCGCAAGCCTTTCAGTAAGACCATTTACTTCATCTAGGGCTACTGCTTGTGCTCTTGGAAGTGTATTTACATATTTCCTATTATGCTTCGGACATAAGTGCATGTAAAGTGTCCAACACTTCTCTATATGATGTCCACTCTTACCATAATAAGAGCAGTCTGTCTTGTTCCATGATCCCTTCTTATCATTCCCCCTTTTCCTCTATTTTGAGAAATGACCTGCCTTCTTCTTGGAGGTCTTTACTTGCACAGAGCATCTTCTTCAACACTTCTCCACATCATGGTTTCTAGTTCCACAGGAATCACATGGATAACAAGACCATTCACCAATGGGAAAAGTATTCATTATTTCTCCTCTAGCATGCACATCTTTCTCTAGAGATGACATACACATGTTACCTTTCTCTGGACTAGAAGGTAAGAAAAATTGTTTATGTAGGATTTCTTCATCTGAAGTTCTCCTTGCTTCAACTATCCTCGGGAATTCTCCATGTTGACGGGAAAAATAATAATATGAGGAATCATATTTCTAGATCATGCCTTTTGAAAGAGGTAGTCCCTTTTGCGTTGGATACTTTACATTCCCATTTTGCCAATATTCATGGATTGAAGCTGATGGTTCCAATGCTTAGTTCCTGATCTACTAATTTCTTTCTAATTCATGAAAAATACCCTTATGTAATTCCTCATGACATAACACTCTATCTTGCTTGAAGTATAAAGTCGACCAAATTATGAACCAGCTCAATTTCACCCTCTTCGGTGTGTAAAACAATACACTAATTGCTCATTAATGACATTTTGATCTAATATTTTTACAAATGACCTCAAATCACAAAAATAGACTTCAAATTCATGATCCTTGCAAAAATTTGTGAAAATTCCTATAAATTTTCCCATGTTCCATCAATATACCTCATGGTACACTTTACGAGACAACCATATTTAGCCTCTTCTTAGCACGTAGATCGAAACATACATACGACCTTGAAAGTCGTACCCCACATTGAAAATTGTTCCACCTCAGGATTCATGTAGACCTGGGAATGCATGCACATTGGGATGTGTGAAGTGTGTTGGGATTTGTGCCCATTAAATAAGCCATGGTCCAAAAACCTCCCATCCAAAATTATAGAAAATTAATGCTAAATCTGGAGGAATCCTGTAACAAGAAAGACTTGTTGACATTTTGGTTAGAACATCGGATTATAAGCCAAAGGTTCTGGGTTCAATCCTTTGTATGTGCGTCCGATGGCTATATATATAACCATATATTAATACATAATGGTTATTACATAGTTTTCGAACCAAAATTTTCAACAACCTCTATGCACATAATATGGAATTCACATGGTATAGTACATAACTAGGGGTTGGGGGCTTATCCCTCGGCCCCTTTTCCCTCCAGTTAGACCTCTAATCAACTTTAAATATAATTTTCACCATACATATGTTAAGAAACATGCGATGGTATAATGGTAATGGAGGTTTGTTAAGGCTTTGGGAGGTTATGGAGGTCACGGGTTTGAACCCCGTCGAACCCATAATTTTACATAACCATACCAATATAGGCCAATGGGGGGATACCATGTGGTAGCCTCTCATTGGTTGAACCTTTCCACATGTCAACATGTGACTTGTCCACCTAGATTATACCTTTCCCAGTCAGCTACCAACTCATTTGTCGAGTCATTGTATGGTTATTCCACATAGCATATTGGGGTGTGGCCACATAATCTATATGGTCATGCCAAGTGTCACCCTTACAGTGGTGACACACGTCATGCTTTTACCCCTTTGACTTTGACTTTGACCTCTTTGACCAAACTTTGACCACTCATAACTTTTTCATACGAACTATGTTTGACTTGTTGTTTACATCGTTGGAAAGTTGAAGATGAGCTCTACGCATTAATTCCATTTTCAAGAGAATTTGGGATGGTATAATTTTGATCATTTATGGATCCTCAGGGACCTCTGTGAGCATTCTGAATCCTCCTAGACCCTTGTGAGAATTCCTTAGATCCTCCTGAATGAAACGATCATAATCATTTTTGAGCTTGTAGTTGTTGTCTCTTTAACGAGAATCACACTACCCAAAATATCCAACGGTGTCATATTAACACTCATCAATGGCAATAATCATTTTTAGGTGAAAAGTTACAATAAATTTAATGATGTTATTTCTGCCCAAAAGATATAAGGGCCTCAAATTGATCTGGATCGATGGAATATAACAAATTTGGGTCCAAAGTTAAACACCCTTCAACCATGTTTCCACCATCCAAAAGATATAACGGTCATCACAACACTTAATCGAATGTTGGATATTGAATTTGAATCTAAATTTTTTGGGTTGATAATTGCTTCCATTCTTACGAAGTTATAAAAAGTTGACAAGTGGAAAACATTTATCACACAATAATTTATTTTATTATATATGTCACATTATAATTAATTGTGAGTGGAATTAAATATTTTCCCATTAATGCATATATTTTCTCAGCCATGCATATCAAACAAGTAAAGTTAATTTACGTCGAAAGGTGAAATAAGATATTGTGGAAGTTATGGGAGTGTCTGTAGAAAATAAGTTACAATGCAGAGAAATTGATTACTCCATACGCCTATTAAAAAATTCATATATGTGTTCACTGATGTTTTTGATACCCATATTAATGGAGCGAATATGAGAAATATTAATGATATCGTTAGCAAGGAAGTTACAAAAAATCTAGAAATTACATGGCTCTGGAGGAATAATTTAATTAAAACCCTTATCCTTTTAACCTTTAGTGACCTTGACCTTATTCAAACTCTAGTTAAACTTTATAATGTTGAAACTCACATCATTGTTTCCTATGATGGATCAAAGGTTATTTGTTATGCTTCTCCTGAGGCTGTTGCAGGAATGTTAAATTTTCCTCTAACAAACTTTCCTATTGTATATATTGACCCTTTAAACAGAGTAAACATTTGGTCACCTTAGGAAAAGACCAATGTTATTAAAATTTTTATTTATGATTCCTCTTTTACTTTCGAAGTTTTTCCAATCAAAGATGAATTATGTACTCTTGGTGCAAGATTGATTGTTTCAGTTATAACTTCCATTATGGGTTATATCAATGACTCTTAAATAGATGAAGTTATTATAGTCATAATGAATGAGGTATCAAACCCTGAAAGTCAATCAAAGTTTGATTTTGCAAATTTCATAGCTAATGTTATTCAATTTCAATTGTTATCCTTTGAAGAGTTGAAATCCTCCCGCTACCAGTCTTATCTTATGTTCATGTTATTGTATTCACAATGTGATGTTTATGAGAAAAAAGGCCTTGAACTTATGAAGAAGGATGATTTAGATAAACCTCTTCCAGTTAGAGAATGGAATTCTATTCTAACCTTTGTAGAAACCGAAGGAGAGTATTTAGAACGTGTCAATGAATTCATGTTTAATACTTATACCCTTATTCTAGGCCATGAAGCTCCTAGGATTCCTTTAGCCTTCCAACAAATGCTGCAATTGAATCCTGATATCAAAATTGGTATCTTTTCAAAAGATATACAATTATTAGAATCTATGGCAGTGAGGTTGAACCTTGTCAGTTACCCATGTACATATCACCTCGTCTGTTTTCCCTGGACTATTGTAGACAAAGGATAGCATCAAATCATTTACATTTTTTCTCAAAAAGTAAAAATGATTCTTTCAATCTACTTGAAAAATTGTCATCTTTTGTTATTAAGAATAGATCAATAGTTGGTAATATAAATAAGTTGCTCTGTTCTTTTGGGCTAGAGAAAGGTGAATTATGGAAGTAGGATCTACATCACATTATTTCAGAGCAAAATAGAAGTGTAGGATTACCTCCTAATCAACATTGTTCTAATCTATCTATTGAAATGTTGGCTAAAAAAATGCATGGGAAGATGTATAACATTTATTGATTGTGCATATTCCTACAGTTAAGTAGGGAATGGAGGTTAAGCCTAAATTCAAGATTAAAATGCCTTCAAGTATGAATTCAAAAAAAAATAAAATTTGAATGCAATATCATTGGTACAAGAAAATCCATCAAGCACTACCAAACAAGTGGTTGAGACTACAACAAAATTTCCAAGTGGGCCAGAGGGGAAAGAAATAGAAAAAAAGATGCAAAGAGGAGAAAACTTCAAGAAGTGGTTGAAATGGAAATGGAATATATTCAGGAGGATATCTCTAGTCAAGTTGATTCTCTTTTGGGAGAACTACAAAAAACGAAATAAGAAGAAACAATTGTGATAGTATCTTCTAATTTTACACGAAAGGTATCAAATCCGAGCAACCAAATATCATCATTGAAAATTAAAGATCAATTAGATATGAAGCTACCTTCAACTGAATCATTATTCAGAAAATATAGTGTTCACTCTAATTCTCAGAAATTATATGGTCCCATATTTATAGCTTGAACATATTTTGATAAAAATAAATTCAATCTTTTAGTTATGCAGCCTGAGATTAACAAGGGATCAAGTTTGTCTGAATACAATACCTCTTCAGTGGGGGTTGATCTAAGTCAAATTAATGATATTGATCATTTGGTTGGTATAGGAAGAGTGATGACATAGTTGTAGGGGGTTGATTTAGTCAAAAGTCAACATAAGGAAATTGTAGACATTGGTTACTAAGTTGTACCGACAATTGGGAAATGAGAAAACAATAAATAAAGTTAAATATGGTAGGATCGGAGAGATGGAAAATCAAACAACATTGATCATTGATGCAAAGAAAGAAACTACTAATTATAGGAATATTTTGGATGAAAAAGAAAAGGAAATCAAGAATTTAAAGGTCAAGTTGAAGATACCTCATTTGGAGTTAATTGATTCAAAGGAGTTATTGGAAGCATATCATGCTAGAGATAAATCATTATCATAAAAAAATTCTCTCAAGGAAACAATCACAACATTGTCAAAAGCAATTGTAGAATTAAAGGAGGAAAAAGTAAAGATTCAAGAGCAGTGTTGAGCTCCAGTTTTGTCATACTTTCCTCCATACAGATACACTCATCATTACACCTTCTCCCTGCATTTCATCAATAATATATCGCTAATTACACCATAAAACTCCATTATCTCTTGTTATTCATCCTATGTGGTTAATACATAATTTTCCATATTTTTAGTGATTAAAAGGATGATTATA
>ML781128.1:1890352-1901830 GCA_009831015.1 Picea engelmannii | reverse complement strand
GTTTTGCAGTGTACATTGAAAATTCTATGTTCATCTCTTCTTAACCCATCAAACATTCATCTTTCTTGACAGAGTTGGTATTTCTTTTCTATTGCATAAGAATTTCAATTCTTTGCTTCACATCTCTATAACATCATCTTTACTTGTTCCTTCTCCTTCTTCTCCATGATTGATGCAATTGACTGTGGAAGATTTCAAGTTTAGATTTAATTTGCAGCCTTGTTTGATTGTATTTTTCTTAAGATTGATTTTAGATTGTTTTCATCAAAATTCCTACAGTTTGCTTTCAAATCGCTTTATTTTTCTATACCTTTGGATTACTTGCACTTTAATTTCACATAGTTTCAATCACCAATGGACAGATTATAGGTCTAACTTGTGAGATATGGCCTTCCCGCATTGGAATTCTTCCTAAGGTGTTAGTTTCTATCTTGAATTTAATTTTCATTTTCTTGTTTCTTTTATTGCATTTAAGTGTGGATCCTCTATAGGAAATAATCATTGAAAAAACTCAAGTAAGCTACTCACAATTAATCAGACGAACATCACCCAGAGTGCATGAAAGACTGTGATCTAAAACTTTATAGCACTAAGTTATTCCTACGTCTCAGTGATGAATCCTTAGTGTTAATTTGTTGTAGTGTGGGTTTGAATATTGTTTTGTTGGCTTTAGATTAGGCTAGACTAGGCTTTGATCCTGCATTTCCTGCACTTGCACCTCGAAGCTTACGAGCCCCGGTTGATAATTAAATGTGGGAATTAATAGTGCATATATTTAGCCCCAACAAGTAGTACTTAGAAGAAAATAATAAGATTCAACAAAAGCTTGAAGATAATGCTTCTTTATCGGTTGAAGCATTATATGCTTCAGCCCAGATCGTAACAAGAAGTTGTGTAGAGATTGATCAACAAAAAGAATCTTATATCAAAATTCTTGAAGATCAAATATAACAAAAGACTCGGAGTATTAGTATTCTTACTGAATAAAAAGAAACTCTTGATATGATCTTAAATGATGCACTATCCCAAGTTGCAGGAACACAACATTTAATTAAGGCCAGACAAGGAATTTGGGATCAAATTATTGATAAAATGTATCAATTCAGAAGACATTTAGAATTATATAAGCATTGTGGAATGATCATGTTCATGAATGTTTATCTTGATATCAAGAATTTAATGCCAAAAATTGAAAAGAAATCTCTATAGGATGAAATGATCATTGATTTTATTAATTCCCTGTCAGATCATTATTTAAAATCATCATGAATTGGAGAAAGTTTAGTAGTTACTAATGTCTCAACAATATTGGAAAAAAGAGAATTGTGAAGGTCTCTAAAAAAGAAGATAGATGAAGCTTAGATGGTAATCAACAAGTTTAAAAGACATTTTAAAATGATGAAGAAATTTGTCTTACCTTCTCCTTGGGCAGTTGATCCTTGGTTACAATCGAAGGAAACATATGCATAGATGTCGATTGCTTGTCGAGATGACATAAAATTTTCTATGGGAGAGAATGAGGTCTTTTTAGGGAAAATCATTATAAATTCATTAGGAAAATATTTTTCACTATTATCACTTCTCATTGAGTTTTTAGAAGTCCATCCTGCTAGTCCTTTCTCTGTGAAGACTAAACCTGAAATGGTGTATAAAAATATGCTTAAATGGGCTTATATGTCAGGAGGAAAATGGAATGATATGCTTCTATTCAAACAAGTTCCTTTGTAACTTCAATAGGAAATTCAAATGCAAGTGGAAGAAGCTTACGTTAAAAAAGATTTCGAAGTAATATTAAAGGCATCATCAAATCCCAAAGGGAAAAAGGATGAAGGTAAAAGTAAAAAAGAATTTGTTCAAAAGGGAAAAAGGCTTATTATTACAGAGAATATTTCAAGATCATCATATTTTATTAAAAAGGGTCAAATGAGTCAAAAAATGAAAAGAAAAAAATAGTTTAGTTTAGTTAACAATAACTAAAGTCTAAAGACTTTATAGTTGAGAAAGTTAGTTATTAGGAAGTTACTGTAAAGTATTCATCTAGAAGGGCACATAAACTCTCACCCAAGTCCTCAAGGAGATGGAACTCTGGGTTGCTCTGGCACCCAATTGTTGCACTCGTTGGGAAAGTGGGCATGTGAACATGCTAAGGGGATTGCCCAACCATGAGGCAAAGCATGAGAATGGGCACACGAAGGAGGATGGGGTTCATCAACATGAGGAGCGCACAAAGTTTGGAGCACGTTGGTCCCAAGGTACATGATGGTTGATGAGAACATGGGTTTATCTGGGCATGTTATTCTGTGAAGGGACGTGAAACACCCAAAGGATGCAACGATTTTCGATGGTGACCTTTGGAGTCCATATAAGAGAACAAGAGTGCACAACCAAGAAAGGAATATTGGCACAACAAGGAGAGAAATATAATCTTTGTCATTCTGAGGAAGACTTGGATGAAGAGGGGAGATCTCCCTCAAGGAGCCAAGTCACTCCTCATGGGAGGACTTGTCCTATGTTGAGGTGATGTTTTGGACAAAGTTGGGGTGAAATTTTTTGGAATGAGTTTGGGGAAGTCTTGTTGCAGGTTTGAGGGAGGCATGCTATGGGACAGAACCACAGGTCTGTGTGAAGTCCTATGATAGATAAGATATGGTGAGTATGTGGTGGACACACATTTGGGGTGATCCATAGGAGTTGTGAAAGTTGTTATGAAGGATGAGTCTTGGTGTGACAAATTTGTGTATGAGTGTATTGGTGAGGCGAGGCAAGCCGTGTGACTCTACCCAAGTTATAAACTGAGTCGATAGTTCTCATATTGTAACTATTTCACAATAATAAGACTTAGTAGGGTGTTAGGTATATTTTTTGTTGCACACACCATATGTTTGTGTCTCTTGTTTGTTTATAAAGTGTTCTCTTCATTTCATGGATGTATGATTAAATGACTAAGTGTTAAAGATGTTAAAAATTGTCTAATTGTACAAGAGTTGCACTAGAGTAGGAGTGTGACTCACTTGTAGTCTAGAACAAAGTATGAGTATACTTTGTGTGAAGAGGCATAGTCTGAATGAAGTATCCTTGGTGTTTCCAAGTATCCAAGTGAGAAATGTCACTGTGTTGCATGCCCTCAAGAGGTTCATTATCCCAAGATTCAGGAAGACATCATGTGGGGACATGACAGATGGTATCAGATCTTGTTCATCGCAGAGACTTTGCGTTAGACTTACGATAGAGGTTCTGGTTGATAGTGTCATGGGATTTTATCTAGGATCACACCTTGTATAGATAGAGAATGGATTTTGTAGTGAAACAAAGCACTTGGACAGGGTGTGTGATCATAGAACTCATTGCAGATTTCATCATAGGAATTGTCACAAACTTGATCGCAGAGATAGTTTGGGAACATAATTAGTTGGTTAAATTTGCGAAAAAGGTAAGTGTCAGAGATGTGTGCACACCTTGAGAATACTAAGGGAAGAGTTCATTGGGTGAACTGAACACTTGGGAAAGGCATACAAATGCAGGACTTGTCACAGATATAACTCCAGAAGTGATCACAAAAGTGAGTGCAGAGGGTGATCGCATAAGTGATCGCGAAAAGGAGTAGTTATGTGTTGCATCAAGTGGAAGCACTTGGGTGAGTTGGACGACTTGAGGTGACCTAGAGAAGCTTCACATGAAGGTGGTTGGTTAGGAACATTTTCATAATGACATATTCATGTCGTGCATTATCGATAACAATAGTTGAGTTGAGTTGGGTTGTTGGACAAGTGGTTCGACCACAACCTTCAGATGAGATAGCTCTAAGTAGAGTTACGCAAGTCAGTTAACAACACTATGACTTGGCAGGCGTGTAGTGGGTGCATGGTGCCTTGAAGTAGAAGTAGTCAAGGTGCAGAGATGGTAGGACATTGGAGATGAGTTTGGTCAGTTGCATCGGAAGTTTGGGACTTAGATTTTTTTTGAAGTGGGTGGATGGACTCATCCTTGTATCACAGCAAAGGTGCTATGCAATTTTCTATATCTATGAATGGTGATTGAGGGGAGTCGATGTGGAGAGTTGGTGTCTTGGGCGAGTGTAGGTCCAAGACAACAGACTTGAACCATGGGTGAAATCAAGAATGTCATTGGAAAGGTATGGTTGGTTTTGAGTTCTTGCATTTCCCAAGTGTTGCGATGAGTTATTTGAAGGGAAGTCAGATGACTTGGTGGTTCAATTGTAATCCATTTCCATGGTTAAAACTAAAAGAATTGAGGGTGGCTCAAGGGTGTAGATTCAAATAAATATTGTATCAGTTTCAAACGTCTTGATTGGGTAAATGCGCAAAGATCTTGGAGTGACCTACGTGGATGAGTCTTATGGTTGACTTAGGTAAATTTGGATGCAACTGTGGAGGTGAATTGAGGAGTTTCCTAACTCTTGGATGAGACACCTTGGTGCATTGGTTCCTTAGCTAGATTTTTTGGGTCATGTGATGACTTGTAATTTGCGATGATAATGCCATAGTTTGGATGCTTGACGGAGGTGCAAGGAAGCTCTGTTCTAGGAGATGAATGGAGTCAATAGAGAATTCAACCAAGAATTGTTGGCAGTTATCCTGAATTCCTGGAAGTTCTAGTGACTTGGGTAGTGTTCACTTTCCTTTGGTATGGGACATTGGATGAGACAACATACCTTGGTGACTTGCAGATGATTGTGCGATGACTTAGAGATCTAGTGGGGCCATTGGTTGAGGTTGGTAGGAGTATTGGTTCAAACTTTCTTAAGGCATGAAAGTTCTTTGAGGTGATTCATTCTACTTAGAGCACTTTGTAAATTTCATTGGGACATTGAGGAGTGTGAGTGAATTGGCCACACTCATCGCATATGTTGATTTTCAAAGAGGTGACCCAGCGAAATGAGGTGATTGAGGACTTGTCTTGGTTTGGATTGGAGGATTGTGAATACATGCATCTTGCAACATGAAGAGACTACCTAGGAATGGGTGTTTCTCTTGCTTTGGGAAGCATGGTTGAGGGTGAATCATAACCATTTCAAAGCATAGAGAAGTAGACACGAAATCATGACCAGGTGATGAAGTAGTGTGGAAAAAGTAGTTTGTACGTGAAGTTCTTGGTGTATATGGGATGTTTCACATTTGAAGACGCAAATGGAGATGGGGAGAATTCATCTAGGAAATATAGACTTATGGAATCAATCACAGTTTGAGTCACAAAGGAAGAGCTGGCTAGACATGTAGATGCATAGTGATTTCCCTTGACTCTTCACAGACTTGGATGTGATGCGAACTATGTGTAGGATATTGGCTAATTGTGCCATGAGGTAGATAGTGGAGTCAATTTGTCCCAAATGAATTTGTTTTGGGGTGACTTCATAGTGTGGGAAGCTGAGGGGCAACCTTGCCTTGGGATAAGGTTGTTGTATGGATGGACCGAATTACGAAAGGAAGTGACCAATATTTGGGCATGTTGTGCATTCTCAATGAACGAATGTTATATTTAAACACTTGGAGAGTTAGTGTGTGGGAACATGTCAAAGAGGTCGAGGTATGGACGCACCTATAGGTTCAAAGTGAAACACTTAGACATTGTGGAGGATCTCCTTGATGAAGATCAAATGATGGCAGCAGTAGTGAGGTCAGAGTGGAAAATTTCCTTAGTATTTGGAGTTGGATGGAGTGACAAATATGCAAGACATAAAAGACTAAGTTTAGGAATGAAGATGCACATTTAAAGAATTGGACATGATGGTTAGACTATTTACCCAAACAGTGTGGGACTTGAGGCTAGAATTGTGCGGAGACACAACATAGTTGGTTGAAGTATGGATGCAACAATAAGTTCATATGAGTTGAACACTTAGACATTATTCATGAGTTAGCAACAACAAAACATAGAGTGATCATCACAGCAGGACAATGGCAACTTGGGAATTGTAGACAGAGTTGGGGAGGAGATGTATTTCCATCGTAATAGATAGTTTGGTCACACACAACTTTGGGTAAAGGGAAGTGTGGATGGTTTCACATGTTGCAGATGATTTAAGTGTGAGTTGAAAAGTTGGGGTTTACATTTTGCATAATTTGAGGTTTCCAATTGGAATGGAACTTGGGGTTTTCACAAGACTTAATTGCGATGGGGGAACAAGTACAAGAAGAGACTTGGAGGTCGTAGATTTTGTGGATGTTGTTAGGGATGGAAATGAATTGAGGTGGGGGAGGATGTAAATTCTTCGGATAGACTGACATAGACACCCTCTCTTAAGTCCTCACAAAGATGGAACTTACGGTTTCTTTGGCACACAAGTGTTGCACTAGTTGGGAAAGTGGGTACCTTGGGCACAAGAACACGCCAAGGGGCTTTCCCAACAATGAGGAAAAACATGAGAAGTGGTGCACCAATGAGGTTGGGGCATGTAGACATGATGATTGCACCAAGGTTGGGGCAAGTTTGTCCCAAGGGACACGATCGTTGATGAGCGCATGGGTTTGTTTGGGTGCATGACGATTCGTTTGGGCACGTTGGTTGGTGAAGGGATGCGACACACCCAAAGGAAGCAATGGTTTGTGATGGTGACCTTTGGATTCCATAAAATACAATAAAGGTAGACAACCAAGGAAGGAAGACTAGAACAACAAGGAAATCAAGATAAACTCTACGATTCTGAGGCATACTTGGATGAAGAGGGGTGAGCTCCCTCAAGGAGCCAAGTTTCTCCACATGGGAGGTCTTGTGTTTCCTTGAGGTAATTATATGGATAGAGTTGGGGAAACCTACTTTTGGGTTGAGTTTGGGGAAGTCTTGTCGTAGGTCTAAGGGAGGAATGCTATGAGATAGAACCACAAGTTTGTGCAGAAAATTCTTGTGATAGAGAAGCATTGTAGGGTAAATGAAGATTGCGAGATTTACCTCCCTTAGGCTCTTCATAGACCTAAGACATAGTAGAGATGTAAATGGTATATTTTCCTAGATCAAAATTATACACTAAAAGAATCTACGAGTTGATGGAATGAAATGTTTACTTGATGATCTAACGATTGTCCCTGCACACTCTTTAGTTGTTAGCCTTCTCAAAGATGTCCTTCACCCTTACCAACATGGATCTGCATGCATAGAGACACAAAGAAACCTTTCACAAGATCAAATGAATCATGGATAAATGTATAATAGAACCAATGATATAACATAATAATATCAATTCCCTACAAAGATTATAACAATTGCACACAATCAAGTAAGGATGAGAATCTTGTACATCTTCTATTAATGGAAAAATGGTTTACAACTTACAATCAAGGAAGTTGATGCAGTCCTTTCCTAAGTTCCTTTCCCAAGCTCTATAATCAAACTTCTAGTATAAGTTTTCTTTCTCCTTTCTCTCCCCCTTTTTGCATGAGAAACCCTCAATATATAGGATAATAGAGATAATATCAACGGTTAATATAGATAGGATCTAAATTCCCAAGATAACAAGATTCGCGAGGTTGAACCACGAAAAATTCAAGGTTTAATCTCATCTCATGGAAACTGATCCTAAATAGGGAGTAATAGACCTGATCAGGCCTTGCATTCTTATAGGGCGAAACTAGTTTCCCTTTGCAAGAGGACAAGAAGAAACCATCAATTTTGGTCACAAGCTATAAAGGGGCACCCAGTGACCATGAAAAAGGGTATTCTATACTCAAGGGAAAAGTGGTATAATTCAGTGTTTTAGACTACTAATCTCTAGATGATTCCCAGTAGGAGATCAAGTGGAAAATACAAGTATAAAATATTCCTCCTAAAGTGTGAGTTCAGAAGAGGTGTTTGATGGTCGAAATACTTTACAAAAGAAATCATAGATATTTAGGTGAAGGAACCTAGAAAGAAACCATCATTAGTCTAGCATAATAATAACATCCTCGAGGTGGCCATACCCATGCTCAGTAATAAAACTAAGCATATCCACCAAAATAGATACTGCGGATCCATGCATGACACATAAAATTAGATCATGGCCATGAAAAAATACAATGTGGATCCATGTCACAAGTGAAGACATAGCCATGACCAAGTACAAATGTGGATCCATGTCACAGTATACAAATCAATGATATGTCTTGATGCCCGAGTGATCTTTGAAGTAATCATGAATAACTCCATCGCAACTTGGAAAGGAATTCCATCAAGGAAAATGGTGGTCCCAACCCAATCTCTTCGTCCTAAATCCCAATGGTATGAATCTACAACATGTGAATAAATGATCTAAGGTTGAGCATGGTAGAATCCGTTTGATTATCGATCATTGATGTATATTTTTAACAAACGTGAGGGAACCCACTGATGATGATGATGGACCCCAAGATACCTAGTACAATCTAGCAATTGTGGATAAATGAGTTGAATTCGAACACTTATAGATTCATTCAACATGAGCTAATGATGTAAACCCACTTCTGAAATGTAAGGGAATTTGTCGTTGATGTCTACAAATATTACTAACTAGTTTCTAGATTTAAAACCTAGATAATGATCTGGAGTCGATAGGATGAAATACGTCAAAGGAGGGCCTTGATGTATCCCCCATAAATCAACATGAAACATAGAAAGGTAGATGGTATGAAGAGTGTAATAATAGAACATAAATGACACGGGGATGGTAGGGGGGAATGGGATAAAGGAATAAAAATGGCCGACATAGGCTAACTTCCCTTGAACAAATTAGCACGAAAAATGAATTGACTTGGAAATATAAACTCGATAAGGACCAAAACACGCACCATGGATGAATGGGAGAGTAACCAGTTGAAGGAGTCTGAGAAATCATGGATATGGTAATGACTAAGAGACAATGGATAAACCAACTATTGTACATGGACATAAAATAGGTGCATTATTCAAGGGAGACTTGATGGAAAACTACCATTTGTGAAGATGACTAGATGTAAAACCCCCCACTCTTTTTATTTCTTTCATGTTTGAAACAATCACAAAAGAAAATAAAAGTGCGCTCGATTTTCTCACCTGTGGATTAATTCTCAAGCTCGGGGTAGAGAATGGTGCTCGACAGTCTTTTCGATATTTAAGGAGTCTAGAAAGATCCAAAAGAAAACTTCATATACAGTCTCGTGAATTTAACGATCCCCCCCCAAAAAAATCTCATTTGTCATTTCATGTTTAGAGAGTCTAAAAATATGAAGATGGCTCCAACGGTATTATTTTTCATAAATTTAGTCCCCCGAGCCAACAAAAAGTATAAAACAATACAAGGGAGAATTCTTCTAGACAAGGTTGACTAGGGTATTCATTTTTCATAATCATCCGATCCAATCCAAAAAAGGGGTAAACTTACACCGAATAGACATCCTTTCAAATCCATTTAATGAGTGTGAAAGGAAACAAGCTCACTCATCAATCTTTTCATGTTTAGGGAATCTAAAAAAATATTAAAGTAGACTCCATGGTGTACCTTTTTCATGGTTGGTTACTGAGCGCAACAAAGGGGTAATAGTAATCTCGACTGGAGAGAATGAATGGTATGTGATGAAGTTCCAAGTGCATGGAACATGGCTTAAGAAATGAACTGCAAAAAGAAACACGACAAATGGTGACCACTTGTAACAACAGTTCTCATCCAGGGGTGTTGTAAAATGGGAGCAAATATATGGTGAGCGATCAAGCATGGCAGCGGTGTGATAAGCAATGGAATCAAATGGAGATGTAGAATAAATAAACAGCAAGACAACAATACTAATAAAGTGTGACCATTAAAACAACATAAATGGTGGGAACCTAAGGTATAGTGCTGGAAATATCAACAATTAATAATGCAAAGAGGGAAATGCAGAGAAAAACATCTCCCTATATGCCAGTTTAGATGCATGTATCTCAAGTTCAATGGATGTTTCCATCTTAAAAACATCTCTAGAATCCTGTCAACATGCGTAAACTAGATTCCAAAGTCAAAACGCATAGTGAAATCCTAAAAATATTTTTTTTTTGGATTTTTTGAATATGATGTACACAAAACAAAAGGAACTCACACCACACACCTATGTACAATGCACTATGCATATTGATGGTTTAGACAAAGGAGATCCAATTTCTAGGCTTAGTTCAAGGATCGTTTTCATAATTGAAAAACTCGTGAGCCATTGGAGGCATCATATGGAACAATATGTTGGGGCCATGCCATATAGGAACAAATATATGAGGTAAACAATACTCATAATGAATGGTTTTGTGAGATATGGAGTCTCCTTGAAGGGATCCATCAAGACATTAGGGAAGTACAAAACACAAATATTCGACAGGAGGGATAGCATATAATTGAATGGAAATTTCTAAAAAATATGACCGAGGTGGAAAAGGGTCGACGCTAGGAGGTTGATTGGATGTCCCAGGCAATGCCCCTAGTTTTGAAGTAAGACTCATTATGTTAATTCTCATCAGTTACAAACTAGGGAGGAAGGTGTGATGATTCTCATGCTCTCTGGGCTTAACAATAGAAGCTATGATTTCCAGGGTGGCCCCTTCTGAAGGAAACTTAATATCTAAGAAATCATGAGAACTGATAGAGTCAACAACCTGTATGGGTGGAGAGGGTTGATCACACTCCACTTGAGGATGGATTTGTTGACCAGTATCAATGGATGTTGAATGGATGGCTAGATCGGAAATCGTGACCATGATGAGTGGGATAGATGCTCCATATTCAACATCCTTCGGATGAGGTACCACCCACAGATCAAATGACCCGAGGGATCCACTGGTAGATGAGAAAATAATGTTTATAGGAGTGATATGGGTAGTGTCATGTACATGAAGGGGGAATGTCCCCATAATAAATGGATCTTTAAACATACATACACCAACACTTTCATACCCCCCAGAAGATTCACCTATGAAGGGCACATTGGTGCTAGGATTAGCTCGTACCTCAAGTGTGCAATAATCCAGTTGGTTGATCATGACTATATTTACTTGACAGGGAAAATGTATGACACAAAATAAAGTGGATGAAACAACATTCATTGTGTAGAACCGAGTGCGATCCAAGATCATATTATAGTCAAGTGTGGCATCCACCACTTCAACTTCTACGGAGACGACCTTTCCCCTGAGATCTAGGTAAGGAGGTGAGAAGTTTGTGAGGTTTGAAAGAATGTCCATCAAAATATTTTAGGATGGTTGGAGATGGGGTGAGTTGTGGAGAACCAATGTCTTTCCAACATGAAAAATACATAATGCAAGTGGTCTCTCCTTCGTCGATCACTGTATAAAATATATTCTTGTTCAAACAACCAACTGTGATTTGCAATGCCAATTGGTGTGAGAGATGTGACTCACTTTGTTCTATGTTAAAGGAAATAATATTGGACTCCAAAGGGTCGATTCCCCCAATGGATGATATCAAGTATTTACACTATGAATTATGAAATACTTTGAGTGCTAACATGGCACATGGTGCTTGGGTGAGATCTTCCACTATGCCATAGTGTT
>ML781128.1:1833712-1844428 GCA_009831015.1 Picea engelmannii | reverse complement strand
ACTTAATTAAAGGGTGGGTCCTACCATGGGGGTGAGCCCACATTGTTTATGCCCGAGCTTTTTGAACTCGACAATCGTAATTAAATGACGTGTGGGTTTTGTATCCTTCCCTAACCCTCGATGGCCGTGAATACAAGTGGCCAGCATCTTATGAAATCATCCGTATCACAAGCCCATCAATGTGTGTGCACCATCACTATTATAATCCCTAGAGCTTGCTCTTCTTCGTCACGCCCTTCTTGCTTGATGGAGATTGCTGTTAAGTATTCTTTATCTTGTAATAGAACCTCCCCTCCCATCACTATTTTTTATATCATTAATAGCATCACACCTTTGTCATGTGGGTTGTATGATTATTTTTTTATTACTAATTTATGTTTTAAGTTGTCAATCAGGTTTTGTTTTGTTGGTGAAAGTAGGTTGTTAATCAATAGGTACTTTTGTAGCTTGTGAGTTCAATGTATGGATTTCACACTTTGTATTCTTTATACACATACTCCTTTGAAAGTGAAAAGTGATTATAAGGCATACATCATACAAAAACTACCGATGGATGATGATAACAAGGGATACACACTCACACAGACTTGTTCTTGTGACAACTCTAAACTACCGATGGATGATGATAACAAGGGATACACACTCACACAGACTTGTCCTTGTGACAACTCTTTTTGTGTTGGATTACTCTCACTTGAGTCACAATTTCTTAGCTAAAGCATGTCATGTTTATGATCCCTCTATATGATGTTTAATGCTTTGATAAGGTCTCTTTATCCTTTGTCCCATTTCATCCTCACTCTTGGTCACATGTTTGGTCTTGCTAGACTTTTTTGTTTCTTAACTTGAAACAATTTCCAAGTGACTTGATTAAGCCTCAAGATTTGTGCCCTTTATTTGGTTGGAGATGCCCCATTTTGGGTTTCCAATGGGCCTAACTTCATTTGGGCATGCTTTTTACGATGTCTACTTGGTCAAACTATTATTTTTTCGCATGGTTCTTGTTGGGTATGTGTTATATTCTTTGCATGTGTGTGTGTGTGGGTGCGTTAGATTCGACAACTGCGTCTGATGATCCCTCTAGTAGTGTACTTTGTGTCGTGTGCATCGGGCGCTTCCTAGGGGGGTCCCCAGGGGGGGGATAGGTATGGCTCCCCTTGGTTACATGCAGCGTTCGGGGCAACGCCCCGAAATTTTTTTGGGCGGTTTTTGCTATTTTTAGCGGTTTTCTAAATTAATCTCAGATTAAGGGATTAGGGTTTTGGTATCTACGGAATACCTAAAAAGATTGTATATATTGTATGGTGAACGGTGAAATTCGATATAATGAATATAAGAGAGGTTTTCCCCGGTTCAGGGTTTCCGATATAAATCTCCGTGTACTATGTGTATGAGCCATTGATTAAATTTTGTTTTTGTTAAGAATCTATATGCATTGCTTTACTTCACAGGTTTAAAACTTACATGTGCTATCAGAGCTCATTTTTGGCTTCAGAGGGATGCCTTTGTTGTTGAGGGTTTGGATCGGTCTTGATATGTATTGCATACCATGAAGTTTTTGTACGTTGATACCCCATGTCTTGCAACCCATAGCTCATAGTGGCCATTTTCTCATAATTACCCTTGATACAACTAAGAAAATTGTAGTTCCATAAACAAAACCCATGCTACAATTTGTATGTTGTTGAATGGATAACCTAATGTTAACCCACACCCCTAACATGTTTCCAAATCTATTTAAGAGACCTCTTAGGTTTTTGTTAATGGGTCCAAACTATTCTCTCTTACACAACATTAATCTATTAAAATAACACCAGATTATGACCTAGTTCTCTTTCTCTCACATCTTATACACTTTGACTACCTGGATATATTGTGTCCTCAACCCTCCAACTGCCCATGAGGTTCCTTAATGGGTCCTTTTTCTTATTTGGCTTAGTTTCTCTTTTCTTGTATCAATTAGTTGCTCTAGGGTATCTTTGGCATTGTCTCATCATCACATCTTTTTCTTCCACCATCACCGCCTCAAGGGAGCTTCCAACACAATGATGCATGACGAAGGTACCTTCTAGTTGAGGGCACTATGGGTCTAACACTTACATTTGATAAATAGATCTTTTATATATGCTTGATCATTTAGTGTGTGTTTAACTTGTTGCATATATATTAGAGATAGTTGTTCCAAGTCTATTTTGGAGAGGGCCACTAACAAGTTTTAGGGACATTAAAGTAGGTTATTATCCTTTCTTGGTTGCTTGTTATTCCCTCTTTGACTCTAGCTGAAGAAGCTTATCTCCTTTCTTTTTCTCTTATGCCTTTACTTTCAAATCCTAATTAAAATCTTCGACTCACATAGGGTAGTAATAAATCTACAGATTTATTGCTTTAATGTTTTCACTCTATGGTTCTCATGGGAAACCTCTCAGACACTTCCCCTCATTCCAATGATAATATCTAAGGTAAATCCTAACATGTGTGAAAGTGAAATTTGAACCCGAATGAGAAGAAAAACAATTTTTCCTCAAAACCACTCAAGTTACATCGGATTAACAATCAATTCAATGACCTATTTCCCTTTTCCTTTCATATTCTCTCCTTACCCCAATTTTCCTAATTTCCTAAAAAATAAATACTAACTCTACCTCCCTTCAAAATTCCAAAACTTAAACCTCCTTACAATAACACAATGCCTCATTTTCACTATCATACTACAACCAAATACTTTTACAATATCCTAACATCTTACCTACAATTATTATTACATTAAATAACATATTTTTAATACTTTTACAATATCATAACATTTTACTTTAAATTATTATTACATTAAATAACATATTTTTAACTCACAAAATTATAAAATCCTAGTTTTACATCATACATACCCACAAAAAAATTCATGAAATAACATATTTTTAACTAACTCACAATTATAAAATCCTAATTTTACATCACACACCCACATAAAACATGTGAACGTTGCCTCAATTCCCAACAAATACAATTAGTTACTACATTTGCAATTTGTCATTGTAAGTTCCGTTATAAATAATGATCCAATTCGAGATCCTTCTTTCGAGAAATGAAATGAATGATGTAAATATAATTTATAATAATAACAATAATATAATTCTAATGATATTTGAACTTTTGATCACTGAATAATCTTTATGTTTTGAACTTTGGGTGGAATTTTTTTTTGTGGTTTTGAATTTTTTTACAGAGATAAATTCTGTTTTGAATAATTTTTAGTTTTGGTTTTTTTCATCAACTGAGTATTTGGATGTATGTTCGTAAATAAGTTCTGGCTTCTTCAATTTATTGAACATTTGAGCATGTATTTGTAAATCAGGTGAGTCACTTGTTACTTTGATTCAAGCTTAATTTAAAATATATTTATAATTTGCAATGTGTGAAAATTAAAAAGATTTAAATATAAATAAAATTATTATTATTATTATTATTATTTTAAGTTTAATAAGTAAAAGTTGATTTTAGAGATTATAATTATTATCATTACAATCAATTTAAAAAATTCTTTTTCATTTTTAAATTCAATCCAAAATAACAATTAACAATTGTTATTTTCTCTTCTTTTCAATATTAGCACTCCACCAGCCCGCAGGGGTGTAGACCGATTGACAAGTGTTGTGTAAATGGAAGGAAATATGTAAAGGAGGTCTCAATTTCGATTCTCATCCCGATTTACATGTGCTCCATGCTTGTGGGTTGTGTGGCGCACCTGGGGTTATAGTGGTAGTAGACGGGTATCAACCACGTGTCATGCGAGTATGAGAACCGTGAGTTGGAGGCCCCCCAAAGTTAGCCTAGAGAGCAAAGTCACCCTAGAAACCCTTTACGAATATATGAAATCATTGAAAAAAGAGATGACAAACTCTGAATATAGTTAGAATCATTAGAAAAAAAGTGTGAAGAACGAGTCTTAAAACTCCAAATAGAGCTAGAGGCAATGTTTGATAAAAAAATTAGACTCTTCGAAGATACGATTCAAACTCAGATAGATGATAGAATGTTAGGGTTCAAGAGTCAATTGCAGATAATGGATTATAGAATTCAAGAAATCGAAAAACAAAAACAATCAACCAAAGAAGGAGAGGTTGAAGAAAATCACAACTTGAGAGATAGGATTAAAGAGCTAGAAGAAAAATTGACCAACAATTTGACCCTTAGTGATCTAGAAAACAAATTGGATATCAAACCCATCAAAGAGAAAATGAATGAGTTAATCAAATTGAATCATGAGCGTAATAAAAGAACCTTAAACCTCATAATGTTTGGTATAAAAGAACAACAAGAGGAGGATACATTAGCAATAGTAAAAGAAGAATTAAAAAATAAATCACAAAATTGAAATAACTTACCTCATAGAAGCAAAGAGGCTAGGAAAAATAATCGATCATAAAGATAGGTTGATCTGTGTCAAAGTAAGTTGTAATGACCGTAAATATAGCATACTCAGTAAATCTCCGAGCTTAAAACGGCCAAGAATATTTAGAAATGAATATCTCATTCCCGAAGACCAAGTTGAATTAAGGAAGGAAGTTAAAAAGGTAAAAGAAGCTAGGAAAGAAGGAAAATGGACAATAATTAGAAATAGAAAAGCTTTTGTTAGGGATAAAGACCAGAAGGATAATAATAAATAAGAATTTTGGACACTCGGGATCCTTTTTTGGAACTGTCATGGATTTCCATGGTACAAAGGTCCTATGATAAGTTGGATCTCGATTGATATGGATATTATTTTTCTAGTTGAAACTTGGGAGGAGGAAGAGTCTAAGGTCCCTAACATAGAAGGATTTATCTTATGGTCGGCATGGAACAAAAAGTCTTACTGTAGAGGGATATGAGACATAACTTGCTATATTAGAAAGAACATTTCTCTTCACATTCAACTTCATAAGATCGACCCTCTCAATCAATACATTTGGATAGAAATTTCAGACATCAATGCTAAGAAGATGTATATAGCAATTTGCTATTTTTCACCTATTAATTCTACTTTTTATAAGAAAAACAATCTAGATAACAATTGTCCCTATAATAATTTAGAATAAGATTTTTATAGTTTGAAAACTGGAGGTAATATCCTCCTGCTATGAGACTTTAATGCTAGGAATGCAACTAACCCAGATACTCTTTTAAGCAATGATTCCAACCATAATCTTTTATGGCTATATGAAGACCTTGTTCTAGCTAAGAGCTACAAAAGAAGCTCTTAAGACCTAACTGAGAATTTTTTTGGTACTAAGTTGGTCAAACTTTGCAGCTCTCAAGACCTAATAATTTGCAATGGAGTAATGAAGTGGCCAAACTCCAACCAGATGACTTGTATTCATGGTTTAGGTAGTAGTGTCATAGATTGTGTGATATCTGATATCCTCGTTTCCAACCAAATAGTAACTTTTGACCTTTTAAATAACCATGAACCCGAATCTGATCATAGACTTTTAACCCTAACTCTAAACTTTTCCATGCACAAGAGTGTCATCGAAGAGAATTCTAATAATCAAAGACAATTTTTCTTTGACAAATGTAAAGTTGACATTTTCTTAAAGGATTTGAATAGTGAATTACATATCCTAACTTATAAGGACAACATTGAAGACCTCTATCACAATTTTACAACTACCCTTTCCAATTCTATTAACAAGTTTTTTTTCAAGGTGTCTTATAAAAAAACTAATAGAACGACCAACCCTTGGTATGATAAATAATGTAAAATTGTTAGGAAATCCATTAGGGATGCTTCTAATGAGTCCTTGAAACTCGATAAGATCAATACGTACAAATCCCTAATTAAAAAGAAAAAATGTACTATATCAATAAAAGAAAAGAGCAACTTTCACAACTATGTAAGCTTGATCCTAAGAAGTTATGGAGGAAAATTCTAATCCACAATACTAAAGAAAATAATATGATTCCCTTAAGGGAGTGGAATTCCTACCTTAAAAGTATTTATGAGTTCCCTAATTCCATGGACACCATTCCTATTGTCTCTACAGAGGATGAATTTTTTTATTCGGATGACATAGAGTTTGGGGTTAAGCGACTTGCAAATGGGAAAACTAAGGACATTGAAGGCTACTGAGTTGAAATTTTTAAAATCGAAGGGTCTATCCTCATCCCTCACATACACAAGCTCTTCAATTTTGTAGTCAAGAAGGGCTTCCTTGAACCCTGGACACAAAGCGTCATTGTTCTTATTTTTAAAAATGGGGATAGAAAAATTCCCTCTAATTATATGACCCTTATGATTAGCCCTATTTTAGCCAAGCTTTATGAATTATTTTGGAAAAGAAGATTAGCCTTTGGATAGAAAGTCATGGTAAAAGAGATAAATTCCATGATGAGTTTAAGAAATATCATGCAATTGTGGACAATATTGTTACCTTTAGGATCATTACAGAGGAGTTCTGCAATACTAAAACCAATCTTTTTTGTTGTTTTGTTGAGTTTAGAAAAGCGTTTGACATGGTCCCTAGGAAAAACCTTTGGAATAGGTTGGAAGAGATAAAATTTCCTTTCAAGTTGAGGGATGCCTCAATAAGACTATATGAGAACGTTATTTCCAAGTTTAAGAACACTGAGGGTTGGCTAAAATATATTAACTGTAGTATTGGAGTCAAGCAAGGTTGTCCCTTGTTCCCTACCCTTTTTGGCATATACATTGACAAGTTAGAAGATTGCTTAGAAGAAGCAGGTTGTGTCAGTACTACTGTCACTGGTATAGTCATCAATATTTGTCTTTATGCCGATGATATCATTATTATGGAAAGGAGTCCCCACAATATTGAAAACCAACTAAGAATATTCAAGGATGTTTCCTCCAATATGGGTATGTGTGTTAATACTGACAATGCTAAGGTCATGATCATGAAATAAGATCACTTATGATACCTTCGTATATGAAAACAACAAATTGGAGGAATTGACTTCATACAAATATCTTGGAATCAATATTCACCTCAAGCTCAATTGGAATTATAGCATTGAAAAAAGGATTATTGGGGGATGTAAAGCTTATTATGGGATTGAAAACAATTGTAAATCAACTAATATTTGGATATGGGATAAGAAGAAAACCATCTTTGAGACTCTTGTTATTCCTGTTATTCTGTATGGATGTGAAGTATGAGGTTGCAATATCTCTCATGAATCCTGGAGAAAGATAGAGCAAATACAAAAGAATTTTATAACTTATAATCTCAAAACTAAAGGAAATACACCCTATCTCATCCTCCTCTTAGAGGAGATGCCTCCCCCCATTAAGAGCACGACTATGACTAGATACATGATGTATAAGAAAAGGTTAAACAACATGGAAGACAAGAGGCTTCCTAAAATTGCTTCAAAATCTAGTCGTAACCACCTTCGACTCAAGCGAGGATGGAATAAAGATGCCCTGTCTTGGCTAAGCTATTGGGGAATCATGGAAGACACTATTTTGTAGAATAAGGATATATTAAAAATATCATTAAATTAAAATTTAAGGAGAAAATGTGGTGTGACAGAGTTAGAGGAAAAAACAAAATTAAGGTATTATAAGGATGTAATCAATCCTAATTTAGAAGATCAAAATTATCTCTCTATTTTGACAAGTGTAAGTAAAAAATAAGCCTTGCTAAGATAAGAACAAATTCTCATGAGCTCCATAGTGAAACTGGGTGTTGGTCAATTCCTAAAACGCCATGGGATGAAAGAGTGTGTCACCTTTGTGACACTAAGAAGGTTGAATATGAAAAATACTTTTTCTTAGATTGTCCATCCTATACCAAGATTAGATTTCAATTTCAAAACAATTGTCACACTACCAACCTTACCTTCCTAACCTTTTAACTCAACAAAACTATGGTGATCTTGGAAATCTTCTCTTAATGCTTTTCGAGCACAGAAAAAAAATTCTAAAGAATTGCAAGTAATCCCTTACCCTCTTAAGGTCTGAAAGACCAATTCGGTTTTAATAGACATTAATAATAATCATCATCGTCATCAATAATAAAATAACCTAATTTTAACTTAATTTTATACGATGAAATTGAAAAGGAAAAAAGGGACGTAACTAGTGTAGCAAAGTCTTTAAATAAATTAACGTTTCGAGGAATCGAGAAATGTTATTAAGTTCTAAATAATAAATGTTAGATACGTAGATGATACTATTTATTATGGATGATGTGACCCTACTTCTTTTTTATGGTCAATTATAGATATAATTCATTTGAAAAGGTGAAAATATGATCAAGTGGTATTGGTTTTCTCTCTGCATGAAAATTGCATATCTTATATATATGTAGGGGCTTCCAAACACTACACCACACATGTCAAGGGGTACTACATCCAACTCCACTTCATCAATAAATTCCACACTTACAAAAATATTGATCTTACACAATTTCGTGATCATGATTTATGCATCCTTGTTCACCCATCCCAATGGGTATGGGCTTGGATGATCATGAACCTCCAACCCAAGCTTACTGACTAGAGTGGCTACTATAAGATTAGCCTATGAACCAAAATTGAATAGAGCATCTTCCTTGGTCTTCTTGACTTGGATATTGATATGAAAGAGTTTGTCATCTCCTTCTATGCCTTTTGATGAAAGCTACTCAAATTTTCCTCCTTCTGCATTGAAGTGCATACAATCTTCTCATCCACATATGATCTACTCTCTACCCGATTGCTTGAATCTGTGGCTAGAAGGTTCTTCTTCTTGGCATTCTTCTTACAGTTCTTAGGATTCAACTATGTATGTAGTTTCCAACACTTTTCTTTGGTGTGACCATCGATATTACAATGGTTACAATGGTTACTTGGATCCTTGCATTGATGTGTAGTGGTTGTCGTTTCCTTTTCCTTCCCTTTTCACTTCTTCTCTCCTTCCCTAGAAGTATCATAGTTCTCCTTTTATTTGGAACCACTTGGTTGTCCTTTTTTGTGGCCTATATTTTCTAGATATGGGTGAAATCATGAAGATGGGTGTCTATTTTGCTTGTTTTATGAGAAAAAAAAACTATATTAACTTCTGGCATACAAAAGTATTTTTTTTATTTAGAATTTCACTTTACAGTAAAAACAAAACTTGTGAAGAATTTTGTTAGCTTTCCAATGACTATTTTGAAAATTTTGTTTATTAAGATTTGATATGTCAATTTGACAATTGTTTAACAATATGTTTCTTAAACATGAAAGGAATGATAATGAGTTATCCCCCCCCCCAACAATGTATTTATTATTAAAATTTTGTTTTTAACAAAAGAAATATACCTCAACAATCTACATAGACTCTATTTTATTATGATTATAATTTTGAATTTAACAGATGAATATTATAATTTCTAGAATTTTTTGAAGTTGACCAAGTTGAAAATGTTGCAGTTTTTAAACACATGTTTTCCCCCACCTTGTATCTATCTTAATTTTTACTTAAAAGTAAAATCTAAAAATACCTTTTTGAAAATAACAGTTTAAAGATTATGAATATAATTTTTTTCTAAATTTTTCACTGTGTATTTTTAGAGATACAGATATTTCATTTCACTGAATCATAATGTCAGTTGAAAATATTATGCAATGATTTTTGTTTTCTAAATTAAATAAAATTAGATAAAAATAATTAAAATGAAAATAAATTATAGTAATTGAAAGTAGATTCAATTTTGTAAATGCCGGTGTCATTTTCAAAACCAAATTATGAGTATTTGTAGGATTCCACAACCTCCAAAGTTTAGGTAAGCTAGAGGGAATTCTCTGGTTCCTGCATACAGTCCCATTCTCTAGTTTTTGATCGAAAGAATCTTTCGGCTGAAAAACTAAATTCTAACAGAATCCATTAAAATTAAACGGTTTCCAAGCGTTTCAGCCGAAAAAGCCTTTTTTTGGCCGAAATATGGTTGAACGAATTCCATCGGCCAGAAAAATGAAAAGGCACGTCGTATCGTTTCATTTCGCGCCAAATCGTATAAATACGCTTTTGACTAAACACATTTAACACAATTCATCGCTTGTTTCATGGTTTTCTAGAGCACCTAAACAAAGTTTCGAATCATCTTTTTTGTTTTTGTTGAACAAGGTAATTGATGTTTGTTCAAGTTTTTATTGGAATAAAAATTTATATATTGAAAGATAAATGTTGAGCATTTTTTCAAGGTGAAGCTTTTGTTGAAGAAAACTTTTACAGATAACTATACTCATGGGAAACATAAGTTTGCGCAAGAGAAAATTTGACCGCACTCGAGATGAAACTCACCATAACGATCAAATGAAAGAGTATTATTGGAGAAATAAATGAGAATGTGCAAGTATTGAAGAAAGAAATGATGATAATGTAAATAGAGATGTCCAACAAAAATAATTCTAACCAACTATGTATGCACATATTGTCTATATTAAAAGTATAGAATTCAAATTTAAAATATTGTTTAATATAATTGATTATAATTACGATTTGATGTTTTTCAAAAAACATAAATAGATTTGTCTTATAACGTCGATGAAGACATTGAAACCTAAATTGAAGTAGAAGACGTTGAAACCGAAATTGAAACAGAAGATCAATCACCTATAGGTATGTACATAAATTTAGATAATACAAGATGAACACTTGTATATAGTTTAGTGAATTTATGTTCAGGTTTTGTTTTTTAATATAAACTTTAAATTGAAATATGCAAGAGAATCTATCAACATTGATGATGA
>ML781128.1:1759409-1823088 GCA_009831015.1 Picea engelmannii | reverse complement strand
TCGGTCTTGATATGTATTGCATACCATGAAGTTTTTGTACGTTGATACCCCATGTCTTGCAACCCATAGCTCATAGTGGCCATTTTCTCATAATTACCCTTGATACAACTAAGAAAATTGTAGTTCCATAAACAAAACCCATGCTACAATTTGTATGTTGTTGAATGGATAACCTAATGTTAACCCACACCCCTAACATGTTTCCAAATCTATTTAAGAGACCTCTTAGGTTTTTGTTAATGGGTCCAAACTATTCTCTCTTACACAACATTAATCTATTAAAATAACACCAGATTATGACCTAGTTCTCTTTCTCTCACATCTTATACACTTTGACTACCTGGATATATTGTGTCCTCAACCCTCCAACTGCCCATGAGGTTCCTTAATGGGTCCTTTTTCTTATTTGGCTTAGTTTCTCTTTTCTTGTATCAATTAGTTGCTCTAGGGTATCTTTGGCATTGTCTCATCATCACATCTTTTTCTTCCACCATCACCGCCTCAAGGGAGCTTCCAACACAATGATGCATGACGAAGGTACCTTCTAGTTGAGGGCACTATGGGTCTAACACTTACATTTGATAAATAGATCTTTTATATATGCTTGATCATTTAGTGTGTGTTTAACTTGTTGCATATATATTAGAGATAGTTGTTCCAAGTCTATTTTGGAGAGGGCCACTAACAAGTTTTAGGGACATTAAAGTAGGTTATTATCCTTTCTTGGTTGCTTGTTATTCCCTCTTTGACTCTAGCTGAAGAAGCTTATCTCCTTTCTTTTTCTCTTATGCCTTTACTTTCAAATCCTAATTAAAATCTTCGACTCACATAGGGTAGTAATAAATCTACAGATTTATTGCTTTAATGTTTTCACTCTATGGTTCTCATGGGAAACCTCTCAGACACTTCCCCTCATTCCAATGATAATATCTAAGGTAAATCCTAACATGTGTGAAAGTGAAATTTGAACCCGAATGAGAAGAAAAACAATTTTTCCTCAAAACCACTCAAGTTACATCGGATTAACAATCAATTCAATGACCTATTTCCCTTTTCCTTTCATATTCTCTCCTTACCCCAATTTTCCTAATTTCCTAAAAAATAAATACTAACTCTACCTCCCTTCAAAATTCCAAAACTTAAACCTCCTTACAATAACACAATGCCTCATTTTCACTATCATACTACAACCAAATACTTTTACAATATCCTAACATCTTACCTACAATTATTATTACATTAAATAACATATTTTTAATACTTTTACAATATCATAACATTTTACTTTAAATTATTATTACATTAAATAACATATTTTTAACTCACAAAATTATAAAATCCTAGTTTTACATCATACATACCCACAAAAAAATTCATGAAATAACATATTTTTAACTAACTCACAATTATAAAATCCTAATTTTACATCACACACCCACATAAAACATGTGAACGTTGCCTCAATTCCCAACAAATACAATTAGTTACTACATTTGCAATTTGTCATTGTAAGTTCCGTTATAAATAATGATCCAATTCGAGATCCTTCTTTCGAGAAATGAAATGAATGATGTAAATATAATTTATAATAATAACAATAATATAATTCTAATGATATTTGAACTTTTGATCACTGAATAATCTTTATGTTTTGAACTTTGGGTGGAATTTTTTTTTGTGGTTTTGAATTTTTTTACAGAGATAAATTCTGTTTTGAATAATTTTTAGTTTTGGTTTTTTTCATCAACTGAGTATTTGGATGTATGTTCGTAAATAAGTTCTGGCTTCTTCAATTTATTGAACATTTGAGCATGTATTTGTAAATCAGGTGAGTCACTTGTTACTTTGATTCAAGCTTAATTTAAAATATATTTATAATTTGCAATGTGTGAAAATTAAAAAGATTTAAATATAAATAAAATTATTATTATTATTATTATTATTTTAAGTTTAATAAGTAAAAGTTGATTTTAGAGATTATAATTATTATCATTACAATCAATTTAAAAAATTCTTTTTCATTTTTAAATTCAATCCAAAATAACAATTAACAATTGTTATTTTCTCTTCTTTTCAATATTAGCACTCCACCAGCCCGCAGGGGTGTAGACCGATTGACAAGTGTTGTGTAAATGGAAGGAAATATGTAAAGGAGGTCTCAATTTCGATTCTCATCCCGATTTACATGTGCTCCATGCTTGTGGGTTGTGTGGCGCACCTGGGGTTATAGTGGTAGTAGACGGGTATCAACCACGTGTCATGCGAGTATGAGAACCGTGAGTTGGAGGCCCCCCAAAGTTAGCCTAGAGAGCAAAGTCACCCTAGAAACCCTTTACGAATATATGAAATCATTGAAAAAAGAGATGACAAACTCTGAATATAGTTAGAATCATTAGAAAAAAAGTGTGAAGAACGAGTCTTAAAACTCCAAATAGAGCTAGAGGCAATGTTTGATAAAAAAATTAGACTCTTCGAAGATACGATTCAAACTCAGATAGATGATAGAATGTTAGGGTTCAAGAGTCAATTGCAGATAATGGATTATAGAATTCAAGAAATCGAAAAACAAAAACAATCAACCAAAGAAGGAGAGGTTGAAGAAAATCACAACTTGAGAGATAGGATTAAAGAGCTAGAAGAAAAATTGACCAACAATTTGACCCTTAGTGATCTAGAAAACAAATTGGATATCAAACCCATCAAAGAGAAAATGAATGAGTTAATCAAATTGAATCATGAGCGTAATAAAAGAACCTTAAACCTCATAATGTTTGGTATAAAAGAACAACAAGAGGAGGATACATTAGCAATAGTAAAAGAAGAATTAAAAAATAAATCACAAAATTGAAATAACTTACCTCATAGAAGCAAAGAGGCTAGGAAAAATAATCGATCATAAAGATAGGTTGATCTGTGTCAAAGTAAGTTGTAATGACCGTAAATATAGCATACTCAGTAAATCTCCGAGCTTAAAACGGCCAAGAATATTTAGAAATGAATATCTCATTCCCGAAGACCAAGTTGAATTAAGGAAGGAAGTTAAAAAGGTAAAAGAAGCTAGGAAAGAAGGAAAATGGACAATAATTAGAAATAGAAAAGCTTTTGTTAGGGATAAAGACCAGAAGGATAATAATAAATAAGAATTTTGGACACTCGGGATCCTTTTTTGGAACTGTCATGGATTTCCATGGTACAAAGGTCCTATGATAAGTTGGATCTCGATTGATATGGATATTATTTTTCTAGTTGAAACTTGGGAGGAGGAAGAGTCTAAGGTCCCTAACATAGAAGGATTTATCTTATGGTCGGCATGGAACAAAAAGTCTTACTGTAGAGGGATATGAGACATAACTTGCTATATTAGAAAGAACATTTCTCTTCACATTCAACTTCATAAGATCGACCCTCTCAATCAATACATTTGGATAGAAATTTCAGACATCAATGCTAAGAAGATGTATATAGCAATTTGCTATTTTTCACCTATTAATTCTACTTTTTATAAGAAAAACAATCTAGATAACAATTGTCCCTATAATAATTTAGAATAAGATTTTTATAGTTTGAAAACTGGAGGTAATATCCTCCTGCTATGAGACTTTAATGCTAGGAATGCAACTAACCCAGATACTCTTTTAAGCAATGATTCCAACCATAATCTTTTATGGCTATATGAAGACCTTGTTCTAGCTAAGAGCTACAAAAGAAGCTCTTAAGACCTAACTGAGAATTTTTTTGGTACTAAGTTGGTCAAACTTTGCAGCTCTCAAGACCTAATAATTTGCAATGGAGTAATGAAGTGGCCAAACTCCAACCAGATGACTTGTATTCATGGTTTAGGTAGTAGTGTCATAGATTGTGTGATATCTGATATCCTCGTTTCCAACCAAATAGTAACTTTTGACCTTTTAAATAACCATGAACCCGAATCTGATCATAGACTTTTAACCCTAACTCTAAACTTTTCCATGCACAAGAGTGTCATCGAAGAGAATTCTAATAATCAAAGACAATTTTTCTTTGACAAATGTAAAGTTGACATTTTCTTAAAGGATTTGAATAGTGAATTACATATCCTAACTTATAAGGACAACATTGAAGACCTCTATCACAATTTTACAACTACCCTTTCCAATTCTATTAACAAGTTTTTTTTCAAGGTGTCTTATAAAAAAACTAATAGAACGACCAACCCTTGGTATGATAAATAATGTAAAATTGTTAGGAAATCCATTAGGGATGCTTCTAATGAGTCCTTGAAACTCGATAAGATCAATACGTACAAATCCCTAATTAAAAAGAAAAAATGTACTATATCAATAAAAGAAAAGAGCAACTTTCACAACTATGTAAGCTTGATCCTAAGAAGTTATGGAGGAAAATTCTAATCCACAATACTAAAGAAAATAATATGATTCCCTTAAGGGAGTGGAATTCCTACCTTAAAAGTATTTATGAGTTCCCTAATTCCATGGACACCATTCCTATTGTCTCTACAGAGGATGAATTTTTTTATTCGGATGACATAGAGTTTGGGGTTAAGCGACTTGCAAATGGGAAAACTAAGGACATTGAAGGCTACTGAGTTGAAATTTTTAAAATCGAAGGGTCTATCCTCATCCCTCACATACACAAGCTCTTCAATTTTGTAGTCAAGAAGGGCTTCCTTGAACCCTGGACACAAAGCGTCATTGTTCTTATTTTTAAAAATGGGGATAGAAAAATTCCCTCTAATTATATGACCCTTATGATTAGCCCTATTTTAGCCAAGCTTTATGAATTATTTTGGAAAAGAAGATTAGCCTTTGGATAGAAAGTCATGGTAAAAGAGATAAATTCCATGATGAGTTTAAGAAATATCATGCAATTGTGGACAATATTGTTACCTTTAGGATCATTACAGAGGAGTTCTGCAATACTAAAACCAATCTTTTTTGTTGTTTTGTTGAGTTTAGAAAAGCGTTTGACATGGTCCCTAGGAAAAACCTTTGGAATAGGTTGGAAGAGATAAAATTTCCTTTCAAGTTGAGGGATGCCTCAATAAGACTATATGAGAACGTTATTTCCAAGTTTAAGAACACTGAGGGTTGGCTAAAATATATTAACTGTAGTATTGGAGTCAAGCAAGGTTGTCCCTTGTTCCCTACCCTTTTTGGCATATACATTGACAAGTTAGAAGATTGCTTAGAAGAAGCAGGTTGTGTCAGTACTACTGTCACTGGTATAGTCATCAATATTTGTCTTTATGCCGATGATATCATTATTATGGAAAGGAGTCCCCACAATATTGAAAACCAACTAAGAATATTCAAGGATGTTTCCTCCAATATGGGTATGTGTGTTAATACTGACAATGCTAAGGTCATGATCATGAAATAAGATCACTTATGATACCTTCGTATATGAAAACAACAAATTGGAGGAATTGACTTCATACAAATATCTTGGAATCAATATTCACCTCAAGCTCAATTGGAATTATAGCATTGAAAAAAGGATTATTGGGGGATGTAAAGCTTATTATGGGATTGAAAACAATTGTAAATCAACTAATATTTGGATATGGGATAAGAAGAAAACCATCTTTGAGACTCTTGTTATTCCTGTTATTCTGTATGGATGTGAAGTATGAGGTTGCAATATCTCTCATGAATCCTGGAGAAAGATAGAGCAAATACAAAAGAATTTTATAACTTATAATCTCAAAACTAAAGGAAATACACCCTATCTCATCCTCCTCTTAGAGGAGATGCCTCCCCCCATTAAGAGCACGACTATGACTAGATACATGATGTATAAGAAAAGGTTAAACAACATGGAAGACAAGAGGCTTCCTAAAATTGCTTCAAAATCTAGTCGTAACCACCTTCGACTCAAGCGAGGATGGAATAAAGATGCCCTGTCTTGGCTAAGCTATTGGGGAATCATGGAAGACACTATTTTGTAGAATAAGGATATATTAAAAATATCATTAAATTAAAATTTAAGGAGAAAATGTGGTGTGACAGAGTTAGAGGAAAAAACAAAATTAAGGTATTATAAGGATGTAATCAATCCTAATTTAGAAGATCAAAATTATCTCTCTATTTTGACAAGTGTAAGTAAAAAATAAGCCTTGCTAAGATAAGAACAAATTCTCATGAGCTCCATAGTGAAACTGGGTGTTGGTCAATTCCTAAAACGCCATGGGATGAAAGAGTGTGTCACCTTTGTGACACTAAGAAGGTTGAATATGAAAAATACTTTTTCTTAGATTGTCCATCCTATACCAAGATTAGATTTCAATTTCAAAACAATTGTCACACTACCAACCTTACCTTCCTAACCTTTTAACTCAACAAAACTATGGTGATCTTGGAAATCTTCTCTTAATGCTTTTCGAGCACAGAAAAAAAATTCTAAAGAATTGCAAGTAATCCCTTACCCTCTTAAGGTCTGAAAGACCAATTCGGTTTTAATAGACATTAATAATAATCATCATCGTCATCAATAATAAAATAACCTAATTTTAACTTAATTTTATACGATGAAATTGAAAAGGAAAAAAGGGACGTAACTAGTGTAGCAAAGTCTTTAAATAAATTAACGTTTCGAGGAATCGAGAAATGTTATTAAGTTCTAAATAATAAATGTTAGATACGTAGATGATACTATTTATTATGGATGATGTGACCCTACTTCTTTTTTATGGTCAATTATAGATATAATTCATTTGAAAAGGTGAAAATATGATCAAGTGGTATTGGTTTTCTCTCTGCATGAAAATTGCATATCTTATATATATGTAGGGGCTTCCAAACACTACACCACACATGTCAAGGGGTACTACATCCAACTCCACTTCATCAATAAATTCCACACTTACAAAAATATTGATCTTACACAATTTCGTGATCATGATTTATGCATCCTTGTTCACCCATCCCAATGGGTATGGGCTTGGATGATCATGAACCTCCAACCCAAGCTTACTGACTAGAGTGGCTACTATAAGATTAGCCTATGAACCAAAATTGAATAGAGCATCTTCCTTGGTCTTCTTGACTTGGATATTGATATGAAAGAGTTTGTCATCTCCTTCTATGCCTTTTGATGAAAGCTACTCAAATTTTCCTCCTTCTGCATTGAAGTGCATACAATCTTCTCATCCACATATGATCTACTCTCTACCCGATTGCTTGAATCTGTGGCTAGAAGGTTCTTCTTCTTGGCATTCTTCTTACAGTTCTTAGGATTCAACTATGTATGTAGTTTCCAACACTTTTCTTTGGTGTGACCATCGATATTACAATGGTTACAATGGTTACTTGGATCCTTGCATTGATGTGTAGTGGTTGTCGTTTCCTTTTCCTTCCCTTTTCACTTCTTCTCTCCTTCCCTAGAAGTATCATAGTTCTCCTTTTATTTGGAACCACTTGGTTGTCCTTTTTTGTGGCCTATATTTTCTAGATATGGGTGAAATCATGAAGATGGGTGTCTATTTTGCTTGTTTTATGAGAAAAAAAAACTATATTAACTTCTGGCATACAAAAGTATTTTTTTTATTTAGAATTTCACTTTACAGTAAAAACAAAACTTGTGAAGAATTTTGTTAGCTTTCCAATGACTATTTTGAAAATTTTGTTTATTAAGATTTGATATGTCAATTTGACAATTGTTTAACAATATGTTTCTTAAACATGAAAGGAATGATAATGAGTTATCCCCCCCCCCAACAATGTATTTATTATTAAAATTTTGTTTTTAACAAAAGAAATATACCTCAACAATCTACATAGACTCTATTTTATTATGATTATAATTTTGAATTTAACAGATGAATATTATAATTTCTAGAATTTTTTGAAGTTGACCAAGTTGAAAATGTTGCAGTTTTTAAACACATGTTTTCCCCCACCTTGTATCTATCTTAATTTTTACTTAAAAGTAAAATCTAAAAATACCTTTTTGAAAATAACAGTTTAAAGATTATGAATATAATTTTTTTCTAAATTTTTCACTGTGTATTTTTAGAGATACAGATATTTCATTTCACTGAATCATAATGTCAGTTGAAAATATTATGCAATGATTTTTGTTTTCTAAATTAAATAAAATTAGATAAAAATAATTAAAATGAAAATAAATTATAGTAATTGAAAGTAGATTCAATTTTGTAAATGCCGGTGTCATTTTCAAAACCAAATTATGAGTATTTGTAGGATTCCACAACCTCCAAAGTTTAGGTAAGCTAGAGGGAATTCTCTGGTTCCTGCATACAGTCCCATTCTCTAGTTTTTGATCGAAAGAATCTTTCGGCTGAAAAACTAAATTCTAACAGAATCCATTAAAATTAAACGGTTTCCAAGCGTTTCAGCCGAAAAAGCCTTTTTTTGGCCGAAATATGGTTGAACGAATTCCATCGGCCAGAAAAATGAAAAGGCACGTCGTATCGTTTCATTTCGCGCCAAATCGTATAAATACGCTTTTGACTAAACACATTTAACACAATTCATCGCTTGTTTCATGGTTTTCTAGAGCACCTAAACAAAGTTTCGAATCATCTTTTTTGTTTTTGTTGAACAAGGTAATTGATGTTTGTTCAAGTTTTTATTGGAATAAAAATTTATATATTGAAAGATAAATGTTGAGCATTTTTTCAAGGTGAAGCTTTTGTTGAAGAAAACTTTTACAGATAACTATACTCATGGGAAACATAAGTTTGCGCAAGAGAAAATTTGACCGCACTCGAGATGAAACTCACCATAACGATCAAATGAAAGAGTATTATTGGAGAAATAAATGAGAATGTGCAAGTATTGAAGAAAGAAATGATGATAATGTAAATAGAGATGTCCAACAAAAATAATTCTAACCAACTATGTATGCACATATTGTCTATATTAAAAGTATAGAATTCAAATTTAAAATATTGTTTAATATAATTGATTATAATTACGATTTGATGTTTTTCAAAAAACATAAATAGATTTGTCTTATAACGTCGATGAAGACATTGAAACCTAAATTGAAGTAGAAGACGTTGAAACCGAAATTGAAACAGAAGATCAATCACCTATAGGTATGTACATAAATTTAGATAATACAAGATGAACACTTGTATATAGTTTAGTGAATTTATGTTCAGGTTTTGTTTTTTAATATAAACTTTAAATTGAAATATGCAAGAGAATCTATCAACATTGATGATGAAATATTAGAAAATGTTGATACTGACAAACTTGGGAAGAAAAAATCTAAGCATTATATAAGATATCAAACTAAGAATATGTATAATACTTTTTTCAAAGATGAATTAGTAACAGTACAAGCTCAACTTTTACTCTATCTAATAAAGTCAAGAAAATTAAAATAAGCTACATCATTATTGGGTATTCAAAAGTCGACAAAAGATACAAAGGTGAAACAGAATGTCTTTGACAATATAACTAGTGTATTAAAAGCTTTTGGAAAATATCGAAAAAAAGATGCCAGTGTTGCACGTAGATTGATACAAACAACAATTGTTTTATCTAGCAATATAAAAGATCGTTTGACACGACACATGGAAAAAACAATGGGAACGTCAAGAAAAACATTGTACAAAGATAGAAATTTTTTATTGCAAATAGATGCAAATGATGAAATGGCTTGTTGGACAGTGATTTCTAGATAACCCTACAAAGATAGACTTGCAGAAAATGTTAAAGAATTGGCCCTTAATTGTTGGTTGAAAAAATCTCATGTTTCACCACATACAAGGGATGTGTTGTGACGAAGAATAGTATGAAAACAATAGGAATAACATCCAAAAAATATATTGCCAATGACACAAATAGAATTGTTCAATAAGTTCAAAGAAGAGCACAAAGAAGTTAAAATTTCCATCAATACATTTGTGCAACAAAAACTATGGTTTGTTAGACCCATCATTGTTTGTGACACTTGTTGTTATCTTTATCATGTAGAATTTGAGTTATATTATGACATTTTTCTTGATTTTGGTAAAGCTTTATGGCCAACTTTACCTCCTCCTTCCACATTTCGTGCTTTTATATATGAAATTATATGTGAAAGAGAAGATGATGAATTATTTTACCAAAAAAAATGTGTTGGTGGAAAGAAATGTGATTGTTGTGGAAATCTAAGTTTGTTTCACTCAAAGTATCCTATTGATATGAGTGATCAATCATTTTCTAATATAACAGTCAATTGGAAGAGATATGAATATATCAACAACATGGCTCCACATTCTTCAAATGTTATTTCCAAAAGGATTGATTTGAAAGTAGATAAAATCTATGTGATAGATTTTTTTAAGAAGTTTAAGGAATAAATTTATAAATACACCAAGCATTCACATAGAGCTCGATGGAAATACCTACAATTCAAACAATCCTATGAAGTGTTTCCACCAGGGACAATTTTGTCTGTAGTTGATTTTGCAGAGAATTACACATTCCATGCACAAAAAGAAATACAGAGTGAATATTATCATTTTGATCAAGTCACTATATTTTTTCACGTTCTATATAGACATGCTCAACAGAGTCTTGATAACATAGAAAACACCAACGACAATCAACATTTTATTAAAGAATATCACTTTTATATAAGTGATGATCGAGCACACGACACACATTATGTACAACATTGTTTTGATAAATTGTATGATTCATTGAAAGAACGCGGAATCATATTCGATCAACATTGGATATGGTCAGATGGATGTGCGGTTCAACTCAAATCTTCATGATCATTTTATTGGTTGTGTTGTCTTCATAAAAAATCAAACAATACACATTGTTGGAATTTTTTTAAGACTGGTCATGGAAAAGGAGAGCACGATAGTGCAGGGGCATGTGTAAAATGAACACTTCAAAGGTATCAGATGAACCCTCATGTCGATCGATTTGAATCTGTTGATCAAGTTGTTGAATGGTGAAAAATGGCACTAAGCCATGAAAACAATCCTTCAAGGCATGTGCGCAGGTGTGTCTATATATACATGTTACACATGTACACATGATGTGTTTATTCACGTGTTCAAATTTATATTCAATCTTCAATCATTTTCTTGAGAGATTTCAAGTTAATAAGTTCTTGTCTTGTGCATGTGTTTTTGGTATGTTAGAATCCAAGATGTAAATAGATCAATTCCATATGAAGCCGATACAATACATGGGACACGGAAAATGCATCCAGTTAAAACAAAATGCTATCAAAATGTGTTTGCATTTGATAGAAGAAATGAGTCTTGTTTTTGTTAAGTTTGCATAGAGGACACAAAATCCATAGAGATTTGTGAAAACAAAAATGCAAAATATGTTAAAACTTGAAGACATATTGAACTTAATATAAAAGGGAAAATGCCACTTGCAAGCTCAGAGGAGATGGAATCATATGAAACTATAGTGTCAGTTGATGACGATAGAGTTTTTGATCTTGTTAGAGAAGGTATTTTTTATGTTTAATTTTTTTCAAATAGCTTGTAGATGTACTTGTGTGATAATCTAACATGAACTATTTGTTGTCCAATATATCCAATTATTTGCAGGAGATGTATTTGTCGTAGTTGCATCTGTAGACAACACTAAAAATGTGAAATATTATTTGATGCGATGCACATAACAAAATATGAGGTTATTAGAAGATATTGATGATAACAGTTTTATATATGAAAGATGATCCATTGTATTGAAATGATATTTTTTTCAAGAAACCCATCAAACCGATACTCATGTTCACTTTCAAGACTACCAGTTAAATGTCATAAGTTGTCAATATAGTCATTTGGTATGTGCAGCACGCACAAATTTAATAGAAGTTCAATCAAAAAATAAAAAAAAGTTAGAAAATGGAAAATGTCCAAAGCCGATCATGAACGAATAATTGAAGATGGAATACCATTACGATTTCTTTAAACAAGTGACATGTACATTCCAAAATTTAATATTTTTCATTGAAAGTACACATATTTATGAATATCTAGGATTCTAGAATCATTTCCAGTTTAGTTTACTTTCATGGTCCATTCAATTAATAAAAGTTGTGTTTTTAATGAATTATAAAGTTTACCAAGCCTTATTTACAATTTCAGGGAAGAACCTATAGATTGTATCTAGTGAACCTAAATTGACCTATACTTTGGATGATTATACTTTAATCCTACAAATTATCCAAATCGTATACACAAATCCTTTAATGCATGTAACCAATTTACTACATATAGGATTTGTGTTCATTATTTGCAATTTGATTGTTCAATGTTTTTTCATATAAAGAGGATAGCTTCATATCAAAACTAAGACCCATTTCCATGTCATTATAAGGGACTATTGATGGCTTAGTAAAACTTTAAAGACATCTTAAAGTGTATGATTAACATCCTAATTAAAAAATTCAAGGTAATACATGTATGATTATCATCCTAATTAAAAATTTTAAAGTCATCTTAAAAAGTATCAATTTTAATTATGAAATTGTGAATTTTGATTCCAAAAGTGTTGATATTATATTAAATTGTTAAATTTCTGTGTTTACATTTCAATATCTTGAAGCAAATTGAAATAAAAATGTGTATGATGAATAGGTAACAAGTTACTTATATTCTACACATTAAACATAGTTTTCATTGAGTTTGATTTAAAGAAACTTAAGTTGAAAACGAATTTGATTTTGTGGCCTGATAAAAAAAATAAAAAATAAGAGGTCATATACTAAAGCTTGGTTTGTTGCATTTAGATTTTCATAATTTTAATTGAATTAATGGTAGTGTTCATATTAATGACATTACTGAATACTTCCAATGTGGAGAGGATTGATAATTTCCATCAACCATTTTCTACCCTTACAAAAACAATTTATATCAATATAAATTTTAATGAAAATCACTTACTTGTATTAAATTATATTTTAATTTTACATATTAAAATAGGTTCTAATACTTCCAATGTGTAGATGATCGATAATTTCCGGATCAACCATTTTCTACCATTTTTGATACATAAAAATTTATATCAATATAAATTTTAATGAAAATCGCTTACTTATATTAAAGTATATTTTAATTTTACATTATAAATCATGTTTTTATTTCAATTTTTATTACAAAGTACACATTTTCTTGAATAAATATATTGAAAGCTCGAAAAGAAACCAAAGACTAACATAACCAGTTTAGTGTTGGACTGTCATTTCATTGTGAAATTTCATAAAAACCTATAAAATTTGATGACTTGTTTTGACTATTTTCAACCATATTTCCAAGTCAAACAAAATTTAAATTATAAGTGAGAATCTATAATTTTTATTTCATATTTTCTTGAATATTTCATTGTGAAATTTCATAAAAATCTATAAAATTTGATGACTTGTTTTGACTATTTTCAACCATAAATTTCAAAATCAAACAAAATTTAAATTATAAGTGAGAAACTATAATTTTTATTTCACATTTTCTTAAATATTTTATTGTCAAATTTCATAAGAAACTATAAAATTTGATGACTTGGTTTGACTATTTTCAACCATAAATTTCCAAATCAAACAAAATTTAAATTATAAGTGAGAAACTATAATTTTTATTTCACATTTTCTTGAATATTTTGTTGTGAAATTTCATAAGAAACTATATAATTTTATGACTTGTTTTGACTATTTTCAACCATATTTCCAATATATATATATATATATATATATATTTTTTTTTTTTTTTAATTATAAGTTAGAAACTATAACTATTGTCAAATTTCATAAGAAACTATAAAATTTGATGACTTGGTTTGACTATTTTCAACCATAAATTTCCAAATCAAACAAAATTTAAATTATAAGTGAGAAACTATAATTTTTATTTCACATTTTCTTGAATATTTTGTTGTGAAATTTCATAAGAAACTATATAATTTTATGACTTGTTTTGACTATTTTCAACCATATTTCCAATATATATATATTTTTTTAATTATAAGTTAGAAACTATAATTTGATAACTACCCAGATCTCCCATCACTACACAATCAACTCCACATAGAATTAGCTCTACTTCACATAGTACAATAATGTTTATAAATAAAATGAAATAAACCATTTTTTATTTCAGCACAGTATCATAAAACATAAATTAGCCTTTTGAGAAATCAAATATGAGATTATAAATTTATATTTTGAGAAATCAAATTTGAGACAATAAATTGATATTTTGAATAAATTAACATAAATTAACAGTATCATATAAACAATATAAGATAAATCAAATATGAGACAATAAATAGATATTTTGAATTCCATATATATATATATATATATATATATATATATATATATATATATATATATATAATCAAAGTTTGAATAGTTACTCCGCTAAATACATAAGTTCCACATCCATTTTAGGATGATAACAAAAACTAAGACATTTAACTCAAAAATTCTGGACTCTAAGCCATCGCTTTAAGATAGATCACTTTATATCTGCAATTCAAACCTGCAAAACAAAACATAATTCAAAACTTAAAAATTTACAATTCAAACATGCAAAAGAAAACAGAATTCAAAAATTAAAAATTTACAATTCAAACATGCAAAAGAAAACAAAATTAAAAAATAAAAAATTTACAATAAAATATATGTACAAATTTAAAATAAAATGTATACATGTACCATTTTAGATAAATAAAATAAGTTGTGATTACAACAAAATTGACATACATACGAAAAAAGTTAAGTCTCATCTTCCAACATACTCCTTTCCACCAAATATAATGTAAACATATTTTCCACCAAATATAATTTAGACATCTGTAACAATAAAAAACAATAATTAAAAAAACAAATAACACATATTAACACATATACTTTAACTAAATATTAAATAAACAATAAGAAATAATAACATACACAGCCAGAGTTAAACAGATTTAAGATTTTCCCTCTCTTTTTATTACACTTTTTTGACATTTTTTAAAAACCAAACTTTCATCACAAAGTTCCAAAACTTCCAAAATAGTTACTCTCCACATTAAGTATACATGATTTAAACAATTTGTAAAATATTATATAAAATCTTAAAAAAAAATTAAAGAGAAAAATTGTGTTCTTGGTAATAAATTTTTGTCTTCAAAGTTAGATAATAAGCTGAAAACGAATATAGAACTATGTATGCAGAAAGTTCACAAATCTCCATATTAAGTCATTCTTCCAATGAAATACTTATCTCCTTGTGGATAAAGTCCCAAATCCTTTAGGTGAAATTATCATCCCAGGTGATCTTATTTGATCTTATTTACTCGGCAGTAAAGTACTAATCTCCTCAGCAGTAAAATACTTCTCTCCTATTTTGCAGTGGTCATATAATCAAATTCCATAATTCCCTTTCAATCTAAATGACTCATAAATCTTTGTATTAAGCCATTCTTCCAAGAAATTACTTATATCTATGAAAGTTCACAAATCTCTATTTTAAAAACCATTCTTCTAGAAAATACCTATCTCCTCTTTCTGCGGTGGAATAGATGTTCTCATATAATCTTTATAGATGTTCTCATATAATCTTTCATGTACGTGAATAAAACACAAATCTACACATATATTAAGTCACTCTTCAAAAACCATTTAAATCTTTCATCCTTGAGATGTATTCATATTACATATAATGAAATTCTCTTTGAAATTATGTGTGAGCTAGCTCAGATATACTATGTGTGATCTAGCTCAGATATACATATATGTGAGCTAGCTTGTAAATCTACTTGAATGCTAGTTTTTGTGGTTAGTAACCAATTTAGTTAACAGTTTGACAATACCCTGGCAAGAAGGAATCCACTTCATTGTATGTAGAAAACACAAATGTCCACACTACGCCATTCTTGAATAAGAAGACAAAGAATGCAATCGAAGAAAATTTAGAAATTTCTCTTTTTCTGATGTGGGATAGAGGTTGTTCTCAAATAATCAAATGTTCAAGTTCAAAATTAGGTCTTCATCATGATCTAAAATTAAATAAGTTTGAATGTACCATTTAAGACAACGATAAACTTATATAGGGTTTCTATATATTTCAAAATAATTGATCAAAGCATTGAATAGGAAAGACTAAACTAAAAATTTGAGAAAAGAAAAATTTGATAAAAGTAAAAAATATAAGCTTATTCAACAAAAATAATCTTGAACATTTTTATATAAAACCCTAACATAAAAGAAAATTAAAACTCACTAATGTGCAATGAACATACATTTATGAATCATCATGAATGGATGCATCCTTCCCAAGTATTGATGCTTCCTCCGCTTCTTCCTCAATCCCAATCTCTCGCACTCTTTTCTCCACATTTTGTTCAAGCACACTCTCAGGTACTCTCTTCTCCACATTGCCATATATAACACATTTCAAATTTGAAAATTTGAAAATTAAATTTAAATGATTTTAACACATTAAATCGTAGTTTTAAATTTTGAAACATTTAATGTCTATGATGTGTCAACCTATGATTCAATAAATTGAATGTTGTTTAAGACATTCTTCTTTTAAATTAATAATTCAAATGACATGTTTAAAATTTAATATATAACTAAATTTGTTTTCAACATGCAATGATACATGTGAACTCCCACCCTCTTCAAATTCTTCTAATGAGAATTGAGACAAGCTTGCCCAAGTAGTAGGAGATGGAATATGGATCTATGAACAAAACAATTAAGAACTAAATCTAAGATTCAATGTGTTCACATTTATACAAAATTATAAATGTCATATTGTTGATTTTATTTAAAAGATTGAAGATTGGAGAATTAAAGTGCTCATCTGTGGATATTAGAAAACACATACATGATTCAACCCATCCAAATTTAAAATTGTGGAATCAAGTCCCCTATTTACTGGAGATTCATTTAACATATTTCAAAACTGCAATTAATGACAATAACAACTCAATTATTTCTATAGATACAATTATATGTTTCTAGATCTAGAGTTAGAAGTAAACTATCCTAAAATTCTTAAAAAAATTACTAACTAGAACACATACCAATCTGATGTTTGGTTCATCATTCTGAATGACCTTCCAACCATCATGACAAAATTTTGTATACTCCTTAAGATTTTCTACTGAGATCATATTTAACTCCGCATTTTTTTTATAAACAAAAATGGTCAGAGAATTGGCTTCCGCTTGTTGACAGTTCAAACCAACATCAACACCATAAAAAAATGATTCTAAATTTTCCCCGATTGCATTCCTAGCCTCTTTGACAACCTATGATGAAGCTTGCAACTCTGAATATGAAGAAAATTCCTCTGTTGGGGGAGATACTAAAGGTCGTGGAGGCCTTTGCAATGTCGCATTTCAATATTCCCCTTTTTTATCATATGCCCGTCCTTTACTAGCCCCATAATAATCGTATGGTAGACTAGTATAATTGGGGTGCATGTCCATGAAAAACTCTACACAAAAGTGTCTAGAAAAATAATGTAGAACCTCATCGTTCCACGAAAATTTCCCATATGCTACCAAAAATCTGTTATACAGATGTCCTACTATGTCAGGGTGCTTAAAAGATTGCACCTTCAACATCTTTCTCTTTGGCCCATCTTTGAAATTAAACATCGAAATGCGTTTTCTTTTGAAACTTTATTTTTTACCGCGTCTGATTTATTAGGGCCCATCACATCTAACTTTCGTTGCCTCATCAAATTGATAAAACTGTCAGTGGTTGGCCCCATCTTTTGATATGCGTCCATAAGTTTTGCAATGAATGCAAAACAATTTGTAAGCTTTGTTTACTCTCCTGAGGGAGATTCAATATCCTCAAATCATTTTTCAACCTACTTTTAACACCTGAGCATCGCTTAAGGGTCATTGCTTCAGTAATACCTTCCTAGGGAAGCTCATCACCAACATCCAAATGATATGTGGACGTAGACATGTAATCTTTTGTTTCTTGATAAGGTTGCCTCCTAAATCCACCTTCACCCTCTTCACCAACATTAGAATATTTGTGACACCCACTCTCTCTTTCATTATATTCCCCCGCTCTAAACTCATTGTCTACACACACATTTGAAATTAATTACAACATTTATCTTGACATAAATTTAAATACACAAAAATAAACAAAATCAAAGAAAATTACTAAAAATATTTTATTGTCCTCTTGTATTCCCTATATTCTTAGGTGTAGGAGTATCAATGTTCAACCTATCTAAGAAGGTTTCATCCATAGCAATTTCTTGATCACATTCTCGAGTTGATCTATTCATAGAATCGTTTGATAATATCCTCTGACGAGATTGTCATTGGTCACTCAGAGTCTTAGTCTAAGAATAGTTTCCTCTTCTTCCTTCTTGGGATAACCTAGAGCGCTTGCGAGAAATGTTTGGAGATTCCTGTCTTGACATCTCGTCTCAATATATATCCTTTGAAAATTCATGAAAAATTAATCACAAGACAAGTACGAGTTAATATCTCCAACATTGACCAACAAAAATTATGAAGAAAGAAAAAAAAATTAAGACAAAATTAATAGAAATGCGCAAATAATAACCTTGGTAAATCTACAAAAAATGGAAACAATATTTAGATGAGCACATATTAGGACATAAAGTTGATGAAATTCTCCAAAAGTATAAGTGGCAAGGAAAAGTCAGAACATGATAAACACTTAATATGATGGAAACATATAATATATGAAGAATACATGGGTCAAAGTCTGGTAACAGAGTAGGGATTGTCTATATGGACAATCAGATTTCATGCATCCAACGGGTATGGAACACAATCCATGAAAATCAACGATTAACTTTACGCCACGTTTGGTTGGATGGAAGAAATTTGTCATCTAATTAAATTTTAAATCAATGACATCATTACTTTATGATACAATGTCAAATTACTTGGGTTTTCATTCAATCAAACATTTGCTAGCTAATATGCAACATAAAGCCGTGGCTAGGGCCATATAGAAGAAGAAGTTGAAAATTCTACTTACGTCCATTCGAAAGAATTTCCATATTGTGGTGGAAAGGAGGGGAAGGTTTGGGAAAACCTATTCTGGATTTCTTTTTCTAGAGCAGTTCCTCTTGTTTTTCTCTTTCATTAATTTGAGATTGTATTTGCTTATCTTTCTTATCCGTTTTTCTATGTTGCCTTCACATATGATGGCTTGTTGGACCTGTTCCATCTTGGAGGAGATCTCTTTTTTTCCATGGAAAATATTTTCAAATTCCTCTTTGTTCCATATTTCTAGTTTTTGTTTGATATGCTTCACTTTCTGGTGAAATATGTACATAGGTGATCATGAATAAAGGTTGCATTCTTCCCACTAGGATTTGATGTTTTTCTGGAAATTTGGATGGTTAAAACATAAAATTTCAAAGAGGAACGGTGGGATGAGAGGGTTTCCATGAAGGTCTAAATTTAGCGTGATTCGCTAGTGGTATAAGCCCTCGTAGGGAAGGATGGAGGCTGAATGATGGGAGCCGACTAGAAAAATAGATTATGAGGCTAGAAAGCGATCAAGTCTTGAAGCCACCTAGTTTTGGCCTCTTCTACAGTTGTTCTAGGTGCGAATGTCATTAATGGTTGAGGGATTGGATGGTATCAAGAAAGTATTGGGATTCATGGTCAACCCTTCTTATGCCTCCTTTATTTTCGTTTAGAGAGGTAATTATTTTGAAGTATCCACCAATAAGCTAATGATCATTAATGATGATGAGGTTGTAGGTGTTGAATGGAGTCAAGAAAATGAAGCTTGTCAGGGATAGAGTCGGGGCCATAAAAATTAGTGAGAAAGCGATTTTGATAGGACCATACAAGATGGAAGGGAGTCGTGAGGAAGCGCTTGGTGGTAAAGAAGTTGGAAAAAATTATTTTAGAAGAGTTCTAGATAAGGGCAAGGCCTCATTCTACTTCATGTGCATATACGGCCGTAGCTTGGGGTCCCTACTAGATGCAAAAGGAAAGGGTTTGAATAGGGACTTGGAGGCATTTAGTTTCTTGTATCATTACTATAAAGGGATTTTCCTAGAGGATTTTTGACTGAGAATTCCGTGCCTGGTTTTACCATTAAGGCCTTTGATATTCCAAGAGATGACCTTCATGAGGAATGTGAAGGGTTGGGTAAGAACTTGTATTTCATCAAGGTAAGGCGACCCGAGTTAACCAGAAACTCTCCCAAATATTTAAGAAGTTGTTCGTTTCTTTAAGGAATACTAGTATTATGCATAGTTAATACTATTCAATGGTAATAGTTATGGAAACAAGATTCACCCTTGTCACAAAAGAGCTCATATCTTTAATCCTTGTTGATCTCTTTGATTTGCCTCATATCTGCACTGTTCATTTCCTTATATTCCCATATCTATGGTATGCTCATACAGTAAAGCTTCGCATAGTATGGAGCAAATAAGGGAGAGAGAATACCATGCAATATATAACTAGTATTTGTGTCATATTAGTGTAAATACAAAGGGTAATAGATCACCAAAGCTAATGTATGAGGTATCATAGAGGGCTTGTTGTGGTCTCATATCATATTAGCTCATTACTTCATCATGTTCAACCTTATACATTTAGATGGTATGATTACAACAAGTTTGATTCATGTTTTTGTATACTTACTGTATCCCTCTTGTTTCCATGATATTGAGTTTGTTAGACTAGCTAATACACTAATCACTATGCTGTAATTAATGGGATTCAGGTAGTCTATGATTAATGTATGTTCACTAGTATGTACACTATAACTAGGAGTGATGCCCAACTTAGATATGATATATACCATGATATATTAGTAATAACACATATGATAAGATGTATACCGTTGCCTATATATGTAATATGGATCTGTATTAACTAATGGTAATGCTTCTATGATTCAAGTAGTCTATGATTAAGATATGTTCACTAGTATGTACACTATAACTAGGAGTGATGCCCAACTTAGCTCCAAGTAATATGAATGATTCGAGGAATTACAATGGAATCAAATGAGGCATAGGATAGTTAAAGCTCATAAGCTAACATAAGCAAAGACCTATCATATTTACGTAATATAAGCACAGTCATGGTCACACTATATTACTATCGATCCTAGTTATATGAGCATAGTGACCAATACTCTTCTATATCAATTCCACATGTTATAACTATCATATATTATGGGATTCCTTATACTTTACTCGTATTGAATAGTGTAAATAGAACTATTACTATAATTAACACTATAACTATACTATTAGCATCATTAAAAAGGGTCTTATAAATGGTATACTCTTATCCAATACAAATGGGTTTTACTTACTCTAATTAAGAGAGAGCTAAAACAATGGAATCAACTTCATATCTTACCTGTATGAGCTATGTGAATATTACAATATAGTTAAGAGTGTAGAGTTTGAGTCTAAGGTATAGGCCACTAATATCTGTATTAGTTCATGTCTATCACCTATACCTGCAAAATTGACTCCTATTCTGTGCTAGATGTTATTGTGTTTACTAGAATATAGAAGTAATACTAGTATTATGCATACTAGTATTACCCTTTAAGGAGTACTAGTATTATTCATAGTTAATACTATTCAATGGTAACAGTTATGGAAACAAGATTCACCCTTGTCATAATAGAGCTCATATCTCTAATCCTTGTTGATCTCCTTGTCACAACAGAGCTCATATCTCTAATCCTTGTATTAACTAATGGTAATGTTTCTATGATTCAGGTATTCTATGATTACTGTATGTTCACTAGGATGTACACTATAACTAGGAGTGACGCCCAACTTAGATATGATATATGTCATGATATATTAGTAATAACACATCTGATAAGATGTTTTACTTACTCTGATTAAGAGAGAGCTAAAGTAATGGAATTAGCTTTATATCTTACCCGTATGAGCTATGTGAATATTACAATATAGTTAAGAGTGTAGAGTCTGAGTCTGTATGATATTCATGGAACACTATGGATATTATTTCTACCAGCTTGTATCAAAGTACGCATATCGATTCCCCTTGTTCATATGTTACCATATTCACTGGTAAATCTCAGACAACTCCTCGGGTCTAGTATTACTAGTATCTATACCATATAAGAAGTATGTTCATGTTAGTTGTAATGGGATTAGTTCATGTCTATCACCTATACCTGCCAAATTGACTTCTATTTTGTGCTAGATGTTACCGTGTTCACTAGAAAAATGGTCAATGGCAGTAATACTAACATAGAATTATAAGTCACACTACAACTCGTACTTTGAATTACAACAAGAGAGCATAGAGCTATACATGGTGTGTTTCATATTAGTTGAGATCAAGTTGTTATTACGATAGCTTACATGCTTTGATTATTATTATTAGTAGTATTGATTTAAGTTATATTGCCTTTATTAGGGAAACTACATATATGGTGTGTACAACTTATTCAGATAAAGCACAGATAGCTACAGGTTTCAATAAGGAAATAAAATGTGAAGCTTAAGCATATCATAGGTAAGAGATTGGTTGAGTTGAACAAGAGAACATAACCCTTACTAACATGAATTCAATATAACAGGTATGATCGTAACTATCAGATAAACACACAATTGATTAGAATGATTACCATTAATATATATATATATATATATCGTAACCATGTATTAGTCTGTAATGGTCATAGTGTAACACATAGCCTTTACTAAGCTAAGGGATAGGGCCGAATATGGCCCTGTCCATGTAGATTGACATGTCGGAGTTCAGGCCTGTCCATGTACATGGATAGGGCCTCACATATACATTATATGTGAGATAGCTCACATATACATTATATGTGAGCTAACTCACATATATATTATATGTGAGCTAATGGACATATATATTTATGCAAGTATAACAGTCACGATTTACATTTATGCAAGTATAACACTCACGATTTACTTTTATGCAAGTATAACAATCACGATTTATTAGTCCGATTGTCTCCATTAGATTTCCATCAAAATACAAAATTTTTCATCAAATGCACATCCGAAGATAGAAATATGTATAACAATGATGTTTTACAAAGATGCCCTTAATTATGTCGATATGATCATACTGATACAGTAGTGTGGAATCACACAACAGGAACATTTATCAAATAATAGCTAAATGGATTTGAATAGCATTTTAGATATCGAATAATAATTTTATTAAATAATAAAGAACGCCATTCAATGAATTGGTTTATACACATAAAGACAGTCCATGTTATGAAAAATACAATACCATAGGTCAATTGAGGTACATGGGTTCATAAAGATTCATAAGCGTCCTAACTTAATAGGAAAATATGGGGAAATATTGTTATTTGTTATTTCTAAAAATCTAAGATACTGATTGTTAAAGGATTGAAGCAAGTTTCACATTGAAGATACAACTAAGATTAGAAACACATGTGCTTATATTAAAAAAACATTTATTAGTTCACTGGTAAATATATTGACAAAGGAAAAACATTTAGCTTGCAGGGTTAGTTTTGTTAGAGATATATTTTTTCCATCAAGTGATGAATGAGACAAAACCGTAAACATGCAAGCTTCTTGCAGGCTGACCAAATACTTGTGAGCGCAATTATATTATATGTGAGCTAATGGCCATATTATATGTGAGCTAAAGAGAAACATTAATGTCTGTAGGCTAGATGTTATGTCAGTAGGCTAGATGTTATCCTTGCTCTCTCGTATATATTAACACTTACAAATCAAATCATATCAATTTAGGAATCTGACACAATTTTGGCTAAAGACATTATTTACTACATACATTTATTTATATTTTTGTTGTTCTCTATAGATCAAGAGATAAAGGTTGGAATTTCAAATTTGACTAAAATACATTATTTTCAATCTTCATTGATTTATATTTTTGTTGTTCTCTATATATCACATTTAGGAATTCCAAATTTATTTATATTTTTGTTGTTCTCTATAGATCAGAGTTAGAATTTCAAATTGGAATAGCTAGTTAAATTTGAGAGTTTCCACAACTTTGATGTTTGTTTTCAAACCTTTAACAAATAATGTTAACAATTTCTTAATTTATTTTACTGTTTTTGACAGCAAATTAATGACAAACAATTTAATTGTCAAAAAATTTATAATACACATAAGAAAAATAGAATATATAAAAAAATTATAACACACACACACACACACACACACACACACACACACACACATAAATATTAGTCTAGTTTTTGTCCAAACAAAAGATTTCAAAATCACTACCTACAATTACATCAACCGTTTGTAAATAAAAATTAATTTAGATGTTTTTTTAAATAAGTTAAAATCCTCTATAAATGTCATCTTATGAAAATGTCCCACAAAAGTTACCTTATTTTCACTAATACATGTTTGAGAATCCTAAAAAAATTCTGACAACTCTATGTTCATCGCTCTTCGCTCTTGGAACACTAAGTCCATAGTCCAATCAGGCAAATTTGCATAGAGCATAATGAAAATTGATTGTGATTAGGCAGATTTGCATGGAACATAATTTGCATAGAGCATAATGAACGTCAGACAGATTTGCATAGAGCATAATTAACAAATTATATTGATTATGATTCTATGTTCGTAATCCAATCTAGTTAAATTATTACTAATTACTCAACATTTTCAATGAAGATTGATCGAAATACAATTGTCAATCTAATTACTTAATATTTTCAATGCAGATTGATTGTGTCAAAACCTACAAATCTCTATTCTCATCCATCAAATACGATACAATACAAACAAGAATTACTATATATATCTAGTTGGCCCATAAAAAAGCAGATCTAGTATATAATGGGACACCGAGGAAAGATTCAAAAAGTAAATTTTTGACAAAGAGGAAGAATGCAGAGCGGCGGTTTCTGATAAAAAATTCCAGAATATATTGTTTTAGAGTTGAATGGTAAAATTGAGGTGATATCTGCAGAATTAGAGGCAACACATAAAAGTTGGAAATTAGAAAAAGACGATATTTCATCACAGATTGTAGTAGCAAGACAGAAGACTAAAGAGATCGCTAAAGATAGCCAAATGGCAAAGCAAGCATGGCACACTAACAAGGACAATTTTTTTTCTTCATTGGCCTCATACGAAAAAAAAAATTGAAGAGATGTCTATGGAAAATGAGAATATCTAAGTTCAATATAGGGCAGAAAAAATCGAAATGCAATCCAGGTTGAACAAATTCAAGGCAAGGGCATAAGAGTTACTTGAAGACAAACATTTGAGGATTTATGAAAAAGAAGATTTGGAAAGCAATGTTGCAGAGCTGCAAACAAAGTTTGATTCGTTTGCTAGTGAAAAGGGATTACTGAGTCAAAAAAATAGAGAGCTAAGCACGGAAGTAGAGTCCCTGAAGTCCTAGTTGATTGAAATTAATATGATGCTGGCTCACTCGGGAGACGATATGGAGCGAAATGAGGGGGTTCTACATAAATGTAGAGCAAAAAAAATTGATTTGCAGTGTGAGTTGAATGAATCCAAGGAAAATATTTGGGGTTTGCTAAGAAAACTTTAACAAGATAGGCATTTATGGAATGTGGAAAAGAGAAATTTGGAGACCATTGTTGCAGAGCTACAAAATAACCTTGATTTGATGGTTAGTGAAAGTGGATTAATGAGAAAAATTGCAACAATGGAAAATATAATAAATAGCCGTCAACAACAGGTGAGTGAAGCAGTCGAACAACAATTAGATTTAATTGAGAAGTACAAGGTAACGAAACATTCTCTTCAACAACGAAATGAAATCCTACAAGAGGAGGTGGACAGAACTAGGTGTTTGCTATAAATACAAAATACAAAAATAGATCTAGTTGGGCCATAAAAAACAAATTAAGGGATAGAACTAGGCATTTGCTAGAAATACAAAATACAAAAATAGATCTAGTTGGGCCATAAAAAACAAATTAAGGTGTCTAATTATAGGACATAATTTAGGGAAAGGAAAGATAATGAAAAGAGGTAACTCAAAATTTACTCGCAGCTTCACAGCTACAAGACCCACCTGCAGCTTCGCAGCTCCATAGCTCCAAGACCGGCCTGCTAGCAGCTCCAACGTCCACCTGCCCACCCGTCCCCCCGCCTGCAACCGACCAATAGAATCAACTAACACTCACACTAACACTAAAAATCACACTCACACTATCAACTATCACCAAGACTCACACTAACACTAAAACTAACACTCACACTAACACTAAAACTCACACTCACACTATCAACTAACACTAAAACTCACACTCACACTATCAACTATCACCAAGAACTCAGAAAAGTTGTAACAGTTGCGATGTGCGAGTAATATATAAACCTTTTATCGGCCGAACAAACTTTTCAGCCTAAAGGTCCTTTCAGCCAAAAAGATATTTCGGCTGAAACATTATTTTGGCCAAAAGAAATTTTCAAATGAAATATCTTTCGGCTGAAAAGATGTTACCGGATGAAAAAAATATGTCCGGCTAAAATTGTACACAAAAATCGAGGGCATCGTCACGATACCATTTGATTTGACGTTCAAAGGTTTGACCGAAACATATTTCGGCCAAAAAAATACAACTTTCGGTCAAAAAAATATTAGTTCAGTTGAAAAAAGGTCTTTCGGAATTTTGGAGATCCGATTCTCATGAAAGTGTTACCCACCTTCATGAATTTACCCATATTGTGCTTTCACATAAGCCTTATTAACTGTCTTGGGTTTGAAGAGCATCACTTTCTTTCACAAATGACTATGTAGAGCCTCCAAATACTTGAGGTGTACATCTGGGTTCTTGGGAGACATACCCAACTATGGAACAAATACAATGCTAAAGAATGGAACCTCTTTCTCCTCCTAGCAGCCAAATATTTAAATAGACATCTAGGGTTAGGGTTTTGACTTCCTCAACCCTTTAAATAGTGATAAGGTTTTGGACCTTCTAGAATATTCTTGAAATTCCACACATGGATATCCCCACATGTGTGAGTAGTGGGGGATGACATGGAATCCACTCGTACTATGGTGGTCAACCAAATAGGTCAACTTGCGGGAGTCATAAATTTCACATACGATCTTCGATTGAGGTGATTATTGCACCGTTGGAAAGGTATTGGTTTGTATAATATGTTTCCTTTGTCGTATAGATGTTTTGGACCCCAAACAATTCCATTTGATTCCTCAAAATCGACCCAAAATATTTCAAATGATTTCCAACCCCAAATTTTCAAACTGGAACTGGCCGCTAAAATGGCCCTACAAGTTGATTCCTACAATTTTTTCCACACAAAAAATACTGAGATAGATGAAAAAATGTATGATGTTCCAATATGAATCAATGTGCCTCGTGTCTAGCACTATGTTATCCATTATTCATCTATCAACACGATACTGGTGAGCTTCCTTTTCCGGCAGACCTACTCCTCTAGCTCTTGAATTCATTGAATGGTGGTTGGATTATACCTCTCATGAAATCCTGTTGCTAACCACCGAGAATATGTTTACTTCTTCTTACACTTGGAGTGGTCTATTGGTTGTTGCACTGCATGAGTGGAAAGATATCAACCTCGATGATTGGGTGGTTGCACTAATCCAACCCCCTCCACATTTAACTCCTACTCTTCCCCTATCTCTTTTGGACTTGACAATTCTTGATATATTAGCACTAGGTCTCCATAATCCATTCTACTAATAATAATTTTTTCCTCTAGATTGAAATGGTGGTGCCTAATACTGAGTTGGGACATGATCGGGAATTCCATTTTAACAAGAAGATTGCTCATCATGAGGATAATTTGAAGGCTCAACCACCTCTTCGTCCTCCATACCATTGAAATATTGTAACATCGAAGACTATTCTAATTATATTTGAGTTATTATCTTATAGATCAAATCCGCTTTTGCGGATTGATCATGTCAGGTCTTGTATAATATCAAATCCCATTTTGTGGATTGGTCAAACCATATTTATATGGTGGTATTTGTAAAGTTGGCCCCTAGTGTTTATAAAGTGGTTTTAACCACTTCTAGAAGAAGTCGACCCTACTAAGTGAAGAGACATAACCCTAGAGCCTTCTCAACTAGTATTTATATGTGAGGATGGTGCCTCACTTGTCTAGTCACTCTCTCACTCATCTAGTGCACATATATTGAAGAAAGTTGCAGTTGCAGGAGGAAGGAGAAGAGAGGCACATGCTCAGTCTTAGTTTATTCTTGGTGTTTTTGTCTTAGTCTTGGCATTGTATTGACAATCTATTATTGAGGAATTTTTTGCTGGGTTTTCTCCCCCATGAGGGTTTCCCAGAATAAATTGTTGCATACCTTGTGATTGTGTTTCTTTCAATGATCCTCTTTATGTTGTTATTTTGGAAATGCATTGAATTCTCATGTAATTTGGAAATAACCTAATAACAACAGTAAAAAATTAACATGGTATTAGAGCTTGACTGAATAGAGCATCTTTCATCAAGTATCTAGATGTCACTATTGTCGTACAAGAAAATTAGGGCTTTCTACTGAAGAGGAATTTTTGACCAAAAACTATCTTAGGAAGTGTGCTCTTCCCTAACGCATCTTTTGGCAGCTTGAGTGAACTTTTCTAGTGGCCAGTTTCTTTGGAAATTCAAACCCTAGTTTCGACTATTACTAGAAAACCAGAGAACTAGAACCAATACCAGAAGTACCAATCCAAAATTATGCAGGTCAAGTTTCAAGGGGTAAAACTTGGATTTTTCTGAAACATTCAACTCCAACAAACTTGCCTCAGCCCAACGCATCTCCTGGTAAGCTCAATTTCAATTTTTGAGCATTTTCATTTTCTGGTCATTTTCTTAGCTCTAGGTCAAGATGTCTACAAGCACCAAGCTTATTGAAAAGTTAGAAGGTGTGGAAAATTTACATTCCTGGAAGTACAAAATTGGACTCATTCTTGAAGAGAATTACCTTGCAAAATTCATAAAAGAAAATGTACTGGAACCTGAAGAAAATGCAACCAAAGAGAAGTACAAGAAGGATATGATTAAGGACAAAAGAATAATTGCAGATTCCATTAAATACCAATTGATCCCTCAAGTGTCTTCTAAGAATACTCCAAAAGAAATGTTTGATGCCCTAACCAGAATGTATGAAGGAAATAACATCAACTACAAGATGAACTTGAGAACCCAACTCAAGAATACGAAGATGCAAAAAGTAGAAATAGTTCAAGACTATTTCTCTAGGTTTTCTCAATTCAAGGAAAAAATAGAGGAAATTGGAGACAACTTGGATGAAGATGAAATCATAATGACAACTCTTAATGGTCTCACAAGACCTTGGGATTCCTTCATCCAAACTATTCGTGAAAGAAAAGAGAAACTCCAATTTGACAGTTTATGGGAAGAATGTGTTCAAGAAGAAGCAAAAGTGGCCAATCGAGAAGCTGTCCTATTAAGAGATGAAGATCAATCCCTAGTTTCTCATGCTAAAGGAGGAAAGAAAAAGCCTCATTTTCAAAAGGAGACTCACTTTCATAAATAATATCACCTTCCAAAGAGATTCCATAAATATCATAAGGGTCAAAGTAAGGGAAACAATTTCTCCTCTTATCAATGTTATCATTGTGATAAGATGGGACACATTGCTAAGAGTTGTCCTGCCAGAAGGGAAGAATACAAGAAGAGAAATAAAAAAAGACATCATGCCCATGTAGTTGAAGATGATGAGCCACCCAATAAGTTAACTTAAGAAGAGATTGAATATTATATATATTTTTTATCCGTCTTAGGATCTGTGACATTTGGAGAGGATACTTGGCTCATAGATAGCGGTGCCTCTAAGCACATGACGAGTCAGAAAGACATTCTCTCTAGTCTTACAGAAAAGGACTTCCCCTAGAAATTTTCACTTGGAGATGATTATTAGTACCCTATCAAAGGAATGGGAGAATCCACCTACAAACTTGATTCAAGAACTCCGATGAGAATGAAGGATGTACTTTATATACCAGGTTTGACAAAGAACTCACTTTCTATATCAACTCTAGATAAGAAATGTTTTAGGGTTGCATTCATAGATGGTGAAGTTCTTATGTGGCCTAAAGGAAAAATTATAGAAGATGCAGTTGTAATTGGGACAAAATATGGTGGTTTGTATAAGTTAAAAGGTCACTCAGATGTAGCCTTGACTCACTCTATTGAAAGTCTTTGTGAACTTTGGCATAGAATACTAGCTCACATCAACTACAAATTTTTACGATATGTAAGCAAGGTAGTTACAGGTTTACCGGAATTAAAGGTTGATCATGAAGTTATATGCAAGGGAGGCTCACAAAGAAATAACATAAATAATCCTTTTCCAAAGAGAGACAATAAAGCAGAAGGAATCTTGGAACTTTTCCACTTAGATGCATGCGGTCCAATTCCATCAACCTCTCTAAGAGGGTATGTATACTATGTATCCTTTATTGATGATTACTCTCGTAAGACTTGGGTTTATTTCTTGAAATCAAAATATGAAGTACTTAGAAAGTTCAAGGAATTCAAAGCCTTGGTAGAAAACCTGTCCGAAAGGAATATCAAGATACTCATGTCAGAAAATGGAGCAGAGTACACTTAAAATGAATTTGGAAGCTTTTACAGAGATGCCAGGATTAATAGGGAGATCACCACTCCCTATAATCCTCAACAAAATGGTGTAGCATAAAGAAATAATAGAACGATTATGGAAGCATTAAAGACTATGATTTACGATTAAGATCTTACAATGCAATTCTGGGTTGAAGTAGCAAGAACAACAATATATGTCCAAAACAGATTATCCCATAGTGCAATTGGATTCAAAACTCTTGAATAAATGTTCACCAGAAATAAGCCAGAAGTAAGCCATATGAAAATATTTGGTTGTTGAGTATTTGTACACATTCCAAAAGAAAATAAAACTAAGTTGGATCCTTCAGGAAAGAAGAGAACAATTGTTGGATACTGTGAGGTCTCTAAGGCCTTCAAAATTTACATACCAGGTTACCATCATATTAATATCAATAGAGATGTAACCGTTAATGAATACACAACACTCAAAAGATCAAGGAAATTCCAGCTTGAAGAAGTATATGAATAAGAACTTGTAGCTCCCAAATTTGCAAAACTCGTGAAGTAAGTTACAATTACCCCTGCTAATGAGATTCTAGAAGATCATGATATGATGGAATCTCAAGAACCTCCCTGTATGATGATCTCTCACAAGAGAAATCCATCTTGGGAAAGGGAACTTATTCAAGATTCATGTTAGAAAAATAGGATCACAAAGCAATAAAATAAAATAAAAGTGGAAATAAAACACAGAAGATACACAATACAATAGAAACACAGATATATGTGGTTCACCTAGTGTGGGCTACATCCACCAGAGAAATTTCCAGATCCTTCTATTAATATTATCCAGCAAATGAAGGGATACAACCTACAACAAACCCGTTGTAACTTCCTCTTATTTCTCTCACAGTCTCCCCTCTCAGAATACAATATTCGCTATGATTCCTAGCCGCAATACATTTCCCTCATAAAGGAGGGTTTCCTTCTAGGGAAAAAAACCCTAACATAACTTCTACCATTAGATCTAAGACCTTATAATGAATGGTGCAGATTTACAATGAAATTACAATATATACATTTACAAGGCAATTTTTCCTTTAGGGGATTCACCCCCGAACCCCTACCACGGGCCCGCTTGCCCCTGAACCCCACAGAGGGGGGTAAACCCCCCTGCACTCCCCTACATGAATGAGTGTACATTATTTTGGGGTGTAAATTCTTCATGGGGTATAAAAACGGCTGAAAACAAAGACCTATGAATCAGGAAGATAATCAGGCTCCACAACCAAGAGAAGTATGGTGCCCCAAAAGGAACCATGAGACAAAGAAAGAAACCTAATCCATTCTCCAATTATATGGCCTTGATGTGTGATCTCATAGAAAAGGAAACTATTTTCTTTGAAGAAGCCATTCAGAAGAAAGAATGGATGGACGCCATGACAGAAGAATACCAGTCCATTATAAATAATGATGTATGGGAAGTAGTTCTGAGACCAAAGAATAAAGATGTGGTATCTTCCAAGTGGATATACAAAATAAAACATACAACAGACAAAATTGTTGAAAAACATAAAGCAAGATTTGTGGCCCGTGGTTTTTTCTCAAAAGGAAGGTAATGAATATGAAGAAACATTTGCTCCTATAGCCAGATACACTTCTATCAGAACCCTCATATCTCTTGCAACCAAAATGAAGTGGATTTTACACCAGATTGATGTGAAAACAACCTTCTTAAATGGTGCTATTGAAGAAGAAGTGTATATAGAACAACCACGAGGGTTTGAAGTTGAATATAGGAAGACTCATGTCGACAAGTTGAATAAATCCCTGTACGGTTTAAAGCAATATCCTAGAGCTTGGTATGGCAGAATTGATAGTTTCCTGATGAGCTTGAGATTTACCAAGAGTAAAGATGATTCTAACCTTTACTTCAAGGTTATGAATGATGAGCCAATTATATTGCTACTATATGTGGATGATTTATTCTTAACAGGAGAAGAGACTATCATCACAGATTGTAAGAAGAATCTCACTACAGAGATTGAGATGAAAGACCTAGGCCTAATGCATTATTTATTAGGTCTTGAAGTTTGGAAGAGCCCAAAGAATATGTTCCTTAACCAAGGGAAGTATGCAGTTGAAATACTAAAGAGATTTGACATGTTGGAATGCACATCCATGAACACCCAATGGAAACAAATTTTAAGCTCTTGGTTGATACTTCATCAGAGTTGGTTGATGCTACTCTATACCAAAATATTATTGGTTCATTGATGTATTTGATGAATACTAGGTCATATATATGCTTTTTTGTGAACACCTTGAGTCAGTATCCAGTGGAGCCCAGACGTGTTCACCTTATAGCTGCAAAGCATGTGATGAGATACCTTAAGGGTACATTGGATTCCAGTATCTGTTATACTGGAGATCATGAATTCACACTGTGTGGTTATACTGATTCATATTGGGATGGAAGTGTCTCATATAGAAAGAGCACTTCATGTTGTTTTTCCAGTTTGGGGTCAACCATAACTTCATGGCAAAGAAGGAAGCAATCTAGTATTTCTATCAACACGACATAAGCAGAATACATTGCAACATGTTTCACCAACTTTGAAGCCATATGGATTTGGAAGTTGTTTACAAGTCTATTTGATCTAGAGATGGAAGCCACCGTGATTCTATGTGATAACCAGAGTTGTATAAAAATGTTGGAGAACCCAGTGTTCCATGATAAGTTGAAGCACATAGAGATATGGTATAACTACATTCGTGATATGGTGCAAAGGGGAGCTGTAAAGCTCCAATTGTTGGCACAAATGAGTAGGTTGCCAATGTGTTGAAAAAGCCTCTGTCTCATATAAAGTTTGAGTACTTCTCAGACAAGCTTGGTGTTTTCCGAAAGGACCTCCCTTAAAAGGGGGAGTGATGTTGATGATACTATGGTATCCTGACCAATAGTGGTTAGCTCCGTTAGGATTTTATATCCTAGGGGATTGATCATCCCTGGAAAGATCCTGAAGGTCCAATAAGGAAGGTTTGTCATAGTACATATGCATGTATATGACAGTTGTGGTCAATAGTGGTAGCTCTATTAGGATTTTATATCCTAGGGAATCTTATGATTCCTAGGCAGATCTGGAAGGTCCGGTAAGGATGTTCTGTCAGAGTATTGCGTGGTAGCTTGTTAGGATTTTATATCCTAGGGAATCTTATGATTCCTGGGCAGATCCCAAAGTTACGGTAAGGAAGGTTTTTCAGAGTACTACAAATGTTGTTGTTGATACACCTGCCTCATTCCGTTGCCACATGTTGTTGATGTTGTTCTAGCCTTATGTTGTTGATGATGTTATTCCAGCCTTGTGTTGTTGATGAATTTGTTGTACCATCTTCTTTCTGTTTATGATGTTGTTCTAGCTTCATGCTATTGATGTTGATGTTTCAACTTCATGCTGATGATGTTACTCCAACTGCATGTTGTGATTGAGGATGCTATTGATGATGAAAAAAACTTTCAATGATTTGTAGATGTGCCAATCAGTGTTCCAGATGTTGATGATGATGCTTCCCTCTCCTTCTCTTGATGATGTTGTATTGGGTCATGTCAGTAGAATACCCTTCTCATTAAGGGGGAGTGTTGAAATATTGTAACTTCGAAGAATATTCTAATTATATTTGAGTTATTATCTTATATATCAAATCCCCTTTTACGGATTGATCATGTTGGGTCTTGTATAATATCAAATCCCATTTTGTGGATTGATCAAACCATATTTATATGGTGGTATTTGTACATTCGTCCCCTAATGTTTATAAAGTGGTTTTAACCACTTCTAGAAGAAGTCGGCCCTACTAAGTGAAGAGACATAACCCTAGCGCCTCCTCAACTAGTATTTATGTGTGAGGATGGTTCCTCACTTGTTCCCTCACTCACTCACTCATCTAGTGCACATATCTTGAAGGCAACTACAGTTGCAGGAGGAAGGAGAAGAGAGGCACATGCTCAGTCTTAGTTTATTGTTGGTGTTTTGGTCTTAGTCTTGGCATTGTATTGGAAATCTATTATTGAGGAAGTTTTTGCTGGGTTTTCTCCCCCATGAGGGTTTCCCAAGATAAAATGTTGCGTACCTTGTGATTGTGTTTCTTTCAATGATCCTTTTTATGCTGTTGTTTTGGAAATGCATTGAATGCTCATGTAATTTGAAAATAACCTAATAACAATAGTGAAAACTTAACACATACAACCTTGTATTGACATTGAGTTGCGATATCAAGTTTAGTACCATGGGATCTCTGTCTTTGTGTGCTACCATGATCGCTTGTAGGGTCATGATTAAACTCCTGAATGGATGTTTTTTTTTTCGTAAATAAAATATTGCTATTACCTCAAAAATATGGAAACCATACATATGCTAGTGGACCTGGCATTTGGCCTGCCAAAATTGAAAACCAGAACCAGACCCAGGTCCAGTTTAAAGAGTTTCAGGACTGTTCTATTTTCTCAAATTGAAATGTTCAAGTAACCATAGATATTACAAAAATGACTTGAAATCCTATAGAATATGTTTTCTACCATAATAGAAAAAAGTAAAATCATAAATAAGAATAACTTCATCCTCCAAAAGTGTTATTTCTCCCATTGCTAGAAAGAGGATGCTGCCAAGCCGAAGTGATGATGAAGGGTTGGAAGCAAGTGGGGAAGTCTCGGTTGACATGCTTTCCTGAAAGAGAATTGAAGAGTGCATCCAACATGCGACTGAGGACTTCCTATCGAAAAATTTGATCAACAATATCCCATTGTATATAAAATATTAGTTGTAGTTGGTCTACTGAGAAGCCACGCATGGGAGCCGCTTTAGAGTGTGTAGGCTATTTCAATGCAATCATGGTATCCTAAAATGCATCAGAGGGAGATACTTCTTCAATGCCCATTGGAGCCACCTCCTCTATAACAATGCAACTCCATTTCTCTTCCAATGACTGAACTGAAGATCACCACCATCTGGAGTTGTAGTGACCTGAAAAATCTAAATATCCATAGGAGGCATCACAGAGGGCCCAACAGTAACCTAGGGTGGAGTTGAGGGAAAATACTCCTCAACAAGAAAAAGAACACATGCATCTTCTTCTTGAACATGTGCAATGGGAGGTAATACAACATAGGATGAAGTGGGAGGAGGAGGTGAATTAGGGTCGAGCTGGGCATTCAGGAAGGGGTGAATGGGATGGTGACAATTAGCAAGGTAATGGTAGTAGTCCAAACCACGCTTGGGTTTTCCACGCTCCCTAGGCATGGAGGAAAAGAGGAATCCTGAGAGCCAAATAGAGGGGAAAAGTCGAACCAGGAGTCGAGTACGCTAGAGTGACAACAAGGAAGGAGGAAGACCAACGAACAGGGAAAGGAAAGAATACCAAAAAGAAACCACTGACAAGTGTGAGGAGATAATACCTATACGATCCATTAAGGTGGCCATTAAAACTGAGTTGACAATGATCACCTCTATGGTACCTTCTCAAATGAAACTCATCACCAATGTGAACCAAAACATTAAGTTTCCCATGAAGCCAAGACTTAAATTGAAGAGACCTACGTTAATGTCGTGCATCAGTGAGAGGAATATGAGGATGGAGGTGGCGGTCCACATCATGCTAATTTATTGTATGGTGTACAAGTGTCACCCCATATGTGTACCTCTTGAATGGAAGTTGTCCTATGTTGGTGATCATCATTATTTATAATTACCTGGTAATATTTACACATGGGATCATAATCCATCTTCAGTTGCAACCTGTACTGCCTTTTGTCCCCTCATGGAGGGTGGGATGGTTGACAAGTGGTGGTGCAAGTGGTGGTGTAGGGACCTATTCCATCCCTAATACCCGATCTAGATAGATAATATTTAAAAACCAATAATTTATAATATTTAAAAAAATAAAAAAAGAAAAATGTTAAAAGCATTATTCTAAAATGTCTTATTTTTTTCAGTTTTGTTTTACAATACATGTAATACAAATTCTTTGTATAACTTCTTACTTTATAAAATTTAAAAATAAAAAATATATTGTGTATTGTTTTACAATCTTTTTAATCATAAAATTAAAATATTAAAATAAAGTAATTAACTATGAACTTTCTTAAAATGTATCTATCAAAATTGATCTCAATTTACCATAATCATTATTATAAAATTTTCAAATATTTTTGACTTTGAATCTCAATTTATTTTATAAATAACCATTTAAAAAATTATTTTAACATAATTCCTAAATCATTCTTTATTTTTAAAATAAAAATCCTCTTGATTGAATGAAATAATTTTGACACATTCTCTAAATCATTATTTATTTTATAAATAACAATTTAAAAAAATATTTTAGCATAATCCCTAAACCATTCTTTTTTTTAATAACAAAATAACAATCCTCTTGGTTGCATGATTTTGTTATATGAATATTGACAAATATATTTTTCTTGACTTTGTTATAGTATTTTAAGTAGTTGCTATAATTATAATTTTATTGTATTATTGGAAACTTAGTGTCCATAATGTTGGTATACACTATTTATAATCGATTAATTGATCATGTATATGTGCTATATTTCTATATAATTTTAGATATTAGTTTAATTGGTTATGGTTAATGTTGTTGAATATTTAATTATTTTGTATTAAAACAATTTTGATTTGACAAATTGATGTATACTAATGAGTTTAATAAAAATATTATTTATAAATATGAAAATGTATGAATAACCAATTTTTTTTTATAAATTAAAAATAAAAATTGATTAATTTTAAATGCAAAACCTAAAAAGCTAGTAAGAATGGTTATTCTCTTTTGTGTTAGTTTATTATGATCAAGTTTGGTTTATAAGTCTTTAAGAGAAAAAGGGAATTACTTGATTTTCCTTAAAAAAAATATAATGTTTGTGTTTATAGAACATTTTAATAGAAAGTGCATTTCATCTTCAACTCTCTTATTGCTAGAGAGATGAAATTTTTTTTAGACGAAGAATGTTTTGGGAATCGTCCAATGCTCTCTTTCACTACGGAGCTCATGAAAGTTTGTTCTTATTTTAACAATGTTGCTTTTTTCTTTATGCTAATTAAAACATATAGATACTTTTGATCTTCTAAATTAGGGTTCATAACCTCCTTATAGTATTTTAATTTTCTCTTATCCTCTCATTCTTTATCGCACCACAATTTCTCCTTAAATTTAGATGTAATAATATTTTTAGTATTATTGATATTTTTTAGAGTGACCTCTTCCTCAATTCTCCAACGATTTAGTCAAGACTTGACATCTTTATGCCAACCCCGCTTGAGCCATAGGTGATTTTGACTATAGCTTGAAGCGGTCTTAGGAAGCTTATTGTCTATTGTGTTGTTTATCTTAAGTACTCAGTCATAGCCATACTCTCTATGGGGGGATACATTCTTGTACTAGGAGAATATGATAGGATGTATTGCCTTTAATTTCAAGATTAAGAGTTATAAAATGCTTTTGTATTTTCTTGATCTTTATGAGATACGGAGTGACTAGAGTCTCAAAAATAAGTTTCTTTTTATCGTAAAGCCAAAATTTGATTGATTTACAATTGTTTTCAAGTTTAAAATAAGCTTTCTACCCTTCATTTACCCCTCTCAATGCTATAATTCCAGTTAAACTTGTAATGAAGATCAATTATGATATATTTGTATTATATCACATCGTTATTTTAGATTTAATTATCATAACCTTTGTTTTGTCAATATTAACAATCATATTGTAACTACAATCATTTTTTTCTTGAGCTCATAGAAATTTGTAAATCAAATTATTTATATAATAATAATAACAATATTCTATTTTTAAGGTCATGACCAAGTGAGATATCAAATTGGTGTATGAAACCCCCTTGTTTGTGGGACAAGGGACCCCCTCCACTTAGCAATTTGACTACTAAATTTTAAGGAGGTATATATACCCTACCCCTTCCAGATTTGAATCTGTGACTTCTAAAGAGGAAAAACATATTCTTAACCATATCATATAAAATTAAATTAAAAGTTTCATGTTATACTTGATTGGAATACAAAATACCTTATTTTTTATACTATTCACACAACTATTTTACTTTAAATAAGAAATTTTGTTTCAAATTTATAATTAATTATTTTATGGTACCTTGTCCAATGGCACATATTTTGATCAAATGATTAAGATTTTTGACTTTGTTTATAGAATGATTGATACAATTATTTTTAATAAAAGATATGTGTTAGGTTTTAATAAAATAACAAATTATTTTATTAAAACAAATTTAATATTAATATTTTAAATGATTTTCCACCCAAACTTTCGAAAGTGTAATATTTTAAATGATTTTCCATCATCAAAATAAAGTTAAAAAAATACTTCCCTTTCTTTGAAATTTTATTTTATTGTGTAATGGATGTGAACATGATTGTCTTGTTTATTGAATTCACATTTATTTTGATTTTAGTATTATTATTTGTTTTATGTAATTTGCTTAAAATTGTTTTTGGATTTGATTTAAAATTAAGGGTGTTTTAAATTGAGTTTAATGATTAAGAATATATATATATTTTCGAAGATTATAGATTCAAATCCAAAAGAGGCAGAGTATATACATTTCCTTATATTTTAACACTTAAAGAGAAAAAAAAAATTAAATAACCTTAAAATAATATTATTATATATAAAAAAAAATTTTCTTTTAAATAACCTTAAAATATTATTATTATTATTATTATTATATACAAAATCTTATATATCTAAGTCTTATATATATTATCTACTGAAGAAAAAGTTTAGATATATAAAAATTGTAGCCATTTAATAAATCCTATAATGTTTAATTTTATTTTTTATTTTTATTTTATTTGTTATTATTTTTTTAATTTTGATTTTTTAACACACATACTCCACTTAAAATACTTCATTTTAATTATAAAAGATCAAAATTCAAATAAGAGTTATGACGATTGATCTTAAGGAATGTTAGTTGGTTATTGATTGCAACTAACATAATTAACATGTTTATTTAAGTATAATTATAAAAGATTATTATTTGATGAAATTAATTTTAAGAGGTCACAAGCTCAAATCTAGAGGGGTTAGGGTATGCATACTTTTTTAGAATTTAACAATTAAATTGTTGCACAGAGGAGTCCCTTGTCCCACAAACACTTAAAATTAGATTATTATTATTAAAATAAGTCTCAAGCGATTCACATTGGTTTGGTTAAAGTAGACCAAAATCATACTACTTCATCTTGTGAAAATAAGGCTTAAGGCAATCACATTGGTTTGGTTAAAGTGGAGACAAATCATAACTAAAATGTACATTTAAGTATCACTATTACAGACTTATTTGCTCAATTGAGCTGCCCTAGTCAAAGTGGGTTTAAGCCCAAGTAGCTCAATTTAGTTAAAGTAGGTGAAAACCATAACCAACATTTGAGTTTAGGTACAATTTAATGAGGCTTATCGACCCAATCAATTTTTTTTTAGTTAAAATGAATCTTAGTTAAAGGGCTCTACTGATGTCCTAAATAGTCAACACCTAACATCACATATTCAATACATTAACTAGTCAACACCCAACATTTGTTTTCTGAGTTATATTGCTCAGGGAAAATCCCTGAGTACTTCCCCTCATTTTGAGGATGGCACCCAGGGTAAACCCTAGAATATTTAGGGAACAAGGTTGGTCAACAATAGAGCTTGAAGCCATTGAAATAATATACTCATAAAAATCTCAACATGTCACTTGCGGAAATTGAACCCAAGTGAGGAGGATAACAATCATTCCTCCCAACCACCTAAGCTAAACCCAATTGACAGTCAACACCCAACATCACATATTCAACACATTCAAATAACTAGCTCGTTAATCTATCATGGGGGCTTGTGATCTAAATGATATATACTTCAAGTAAAATTGAACTTGGGAACTCAAGACTAGCTACCTGTAAACATGGGTTTTCACCAAAATGTTGCATTGGGCATTCAACAAGGTACCCATGATATTGGCTCAACAAGCTACCCACTTCAATGGAGAAATTAAACATATGGAGTTGTATGTCGAGGTGTAATGTTGCACAAGAATTATGGGGGATCAAACTCAAAACCAACTACTTGTAGATATAGACCTTTAACCAAAATGTTAGATTAAGACATTCAACAAGATACCCATATTCTTAATAAAAAATCAACCTCTAAAGTTGTTGTAATGTATGAGTACCAAAAAAAGATTAAACTCAAAACTAATTGCTTGTGGATATGGATCCTTAACTAAAATTTCTAGGGCATTCAACAATATACCCACATCATTAATAAAAATTAACATCAAACTTGAGACTTGTTCACCAATAGAGAAGGTGTCCTATCAAAATTGTAATTGTCTCTATTCTCTGCTTAGGACTTTGTTTTTTTGGTTACTATTCGTGCAAATTCTCTTTTTATGATATTTTTTGGATTTTTTTTGTACATCTATGTTTGTTATCCATTTGCAAAGGTTTTTTTAATCCCTTTGGATACTCTCAGTAAGAGTCTTGAGCATGAATATTATTGTTTTTGTTTTGTAATGCGCCAATGCACCTAAGGATTGTAACTTTATTTTTTCTCAAATAAAAGATATGTTGTTTAAAAAAACAAATAACATCAAACTTAAAATTAATTACTTATATATTTAATCCTTAACCAAAAATATTATATTGAAACATTCACATAAATATCTACACCATTAATTAAAAATTACAATACATAAAAATAAAATTTAAATGAAATTAATACGAATATAAATTCTTAATAAAAAAATTCTACACCATTCAACATATTAAACTATATATAAAATTGTTAAAAAACATTCATTGAAAAAAAACATAAACCATAATATCTCACAAATTAATGACAATACACAAAAATAAAAATAAAATTTAAATTAAATTAATATGAATATAAATTCTTCCCCGATGGGGTGTTCGCTTGTCATGAACGCTGCATGGCCCATGTGGAGGTGACAACTCAAGGAAACACAACAGGTGGATGACTCTCATGATATGGATGATAGTGAGTATGTACTTCATTTGGGCCAGAATGTCATGATGGTTAATGGAGATAGTCTGGTGGATTGCAAGTCTGAAAGCTCACACGATTTGGAAGCTCGATTCATGCCCTAACATTATGTTGCTCTTCATTCCTAGGAAGAGTAATGAAAACCTAGTACATCTGCCGGCAATGGGTATTATGGCTCCAATGCAAATAAATGATGAGGAGAAGTCCATGGGCATTGTTTTTCTTTGGATTTGCTCCTTTATGTGGTTTGGCTTCATTCTCATTAGGACTGTGTTTGGTTCTTTGAATTCTCTATCTTTCCTTCTCATGCTCACCGCAATTGGAAGCCCCATCCCTCTTCTGTTGGTTCATCGTGCACTTCCAAGGAAGTTGTAGTGACTACACGAATTTTATCATGATTTTGTTCCTAAGTAAGACAAATCGACCATGCTTGCACTAGAAGTCGAGGTCAGGTTGGTCAGGGAATTCAAGGAAGATGAGGAAGTTGAATAGTAGGTGCGGGGCATAATCCTAGATTTGCTCTACACTAGAAATCACAACTCCAAGAGTTTTATAACTTTGGAACTCTATTGGAACACCAAAACAATGGTGGCCCTGGGCATACTACCTAAGGATGAAGAATTTCACTAGTTGAAGCATCTCATGGAGACTCTCAAGGAGCATAATGTTTATCTTTTGTCGATGGTCACATGGATTGCTAAATGTCACAGAGGCTCTTTTCAATCTCTTGTTGCGAGTCGACCATTGGTAGAGTCCTCTGTTGCAACTACTTACTTGGATGTCATAGGTCCACCTTTCTCTCAGGTTCCTCATGCAAAGGAATAACATGTTTTAAATTTTTTTTTAGTACAATTCGATTCTAAGTTTTTAATGTCCATGTCATAGGAAGTTTTAACAGTCCTACTAGAAACAATTGGTCACAAGGACTTCAAGTTATAAGACATATTATGCCTTTTTTTAGCCTGGTTCACCCTTGAGCCAGGCAAGTTTCCTTTCTCTTTTTTTATTCCAAAGAACTATCATAATTTTCTTGGCATTTGAAACAATTCAAATATCTTGTTCATATTAATATAGTTTTATCTTAATTACAAAATATATGAATATAAATTCTTAACAAAAACATTCTAAATAATTCAACATATTAAACTATATATAAAATTATTAAAAAACATACACCAAAAAAATATTAAAAGCATAAGCCATAATGTCCCACAAACTAATTACAATATAAAAAATAAAAACAAAATTTAAATTAAATTAATATGAATATAAATTCTTAAAAAAACATTTTATACAATTCCACATATTAAACTATATAAAACATTATTAAAAAAATATACATCCAAAAATATTAAAAACATAAACCATAATATCCCATAAACTAATAACTATACACAAAAAAAAAAAAAAAAAAATTAAGTTTAAATTAAATTAATATGAATATAAATTCTTAACAAAAACATCCTACAAAATTTAACTTTTTATTATTATTAGTTAAATATCCCTAACTTGATCTATTACTTGGATGCCACGACCCACAAACATCTAAGAGCCTTGAGGTGTCCCCAAAGATTTTGAACGAGTGACTTCACTTACAACATGCCTTAACAACAAACTCTCTCACTAACTACTCTACAAGTCCAAAAAACCTACACAATTCAACATATTAAACTATATATAAAATTAGTAAAAAACATATACCACAAAATATTAAAAACATAATCCATAATATCCTATACAAAAATAAAAATAAATTAAATTAATATGAATATAAATTCTTAAAAAAAACATCCTACTCAATTCAACATATTAAACTATTTATAAAATTATTGAAAAATATACACTAAAAATTATTAAAAAATAAACCATAATATCTCATAAACTAATTACAATACACAAAAATTAAAACAAAATTTAAATTAAATTAATATAAATATAAACTCTTAACAAAAACAACCTACAAAATATGTTAAATTATTAAAAAAATGCACCCAAAAATATTAAAACCATAAACCATAATATCCCACAAACTTTCAACATATTAAACTATATGTTAAATTATTAAAAAACATACACCCAAAAATATTAAAACCATAAACCATAATATCCCACAAACTAATGACAACAAAAAAAAAACCTAAATTTAAATTAAATTAATATAAATATAAATTCTTAACAAAAACATCCTACAGAATCCAACATATTAAACTATATATAAAATTATTAAAAACATACACACACAAAAAAATCATAATATCCCCCCCCAAAATAAAATAAATTAAATTAGCACAAATATAAATTCTTAACAAAAAACATTCAACATATTAAACTATGTAAAAATTATTAAAAACATACCAAAAAAAAATAATATTAAAATCATAAACCATAATATTATGAAAATATATAAAAATAAAAATAAATAAATTTAAATTAAATTAATATGAATGATGTTGATGATGATTAACGTTTACTGTCATCAATTGGTTTACCAAACCTTAAGAAGGTAAGAGATTACTTGCAATTCTTTAAAATTTGGTTTCTTTGGTCTAAAATAATTAAGAGAAACTTTCCAAGATCACCATAGTTTTGTTGGCTTAAAATGTTAGGAAGGCTAGTAGTGTGAAAAATATTTTGAAATTGAGATCTAATCTCGGTATAGGGTGGACAATCTAAGAGAAAGTTATTTTCATCTTCAACCATTTTAGTGTCACAAAGGTGACATAACTCTTTTGTCCCATGGCATTTTAGGAATTGACCAACTCCCTATTTCACTGTGGAGCTCATGAGAATTTGTTTTTATTTTAGCAATGCTTATTTTTTTCATTACACTTGTCAAAACAGAGGGATAATTTTGATCTTCTAGATTATGGTTGATTACCTCCTTATAATACCTTAATTTTATTTTTTCCTCAAGTCTTTATCACACCATATTTTCTTTTTAAATTTTGATTTAATAATATCTTTATTTTGCAAAATAACCTCTTCCACGATTTTCCAATGACTTCACTAAAATTGTGTATCTTTATGCCATCACCATTTTAATCAACACAATTCTACATATTAAACTATATATAATTATTAAAAAAACATACACTTAAAAATATTAAAAACATAAACCATAATATCCCACAAACTAATAATAATTTAATAAATGTTTTTTTTATTAAAAAAACATTATACACAATTAACATATTAAACTATATATAAAATTATTAAAAAATCATAGAATAAAATATATAAAAAACATAAACCATAATATTCCACAAACTAATAAAATATATAAAAAATAAAAATAAAAATAAAATGAATATAAATACTTAACAAAAATATCCTACACAATTCAACGTATTAAACCACATATAAAACTATTACAAAATATAAAATTATTAAAAGACATACACCTAACAATATTAAAAATATAAATCATAAAAAAAAAAAATTGAAATAAGTTAATATTAATATACATTCTTAACAAAAACATCCTACACAATTCAACATATTAAAATGTATATAAAAATATAAAAAACATACACCTAAAAAAATTAAAAACATAAATCATAATATCCCGCAAACGAAGAACAATACACAGAAATAAAAAATAAATTTAAATTTAAATAATATGAATATAAATTTCTAACAAAAACATCCTACACAATTCAACATATTAAACTATATATTAAATTATTAAAAACATAAATCATAATATGCAACAACCTAATGATAATACATAATATTTTTTTTTTAAATTAAATTAATATAAATATAATTTAAAAAAAAACATCTACACAATAAAAGAGCACTAAAAATATATTCACATAATTACGTGTTAATACAAAAATATGATTCTCCACCTGCTTCGCCACAACAAAGAAACCATGACAGGTGGCCATCAAACGTATCTGAGACTGCAACTAAAAATGATTTTGACAAAAAAGATCAGAATGTTCTACTGTGCAGTGGCCTTGGCCGACTATCTTACAAAGCATGATAGAGAATGTTAATTCTCTACGGAAATGACTAAAGCAAAAAGAAACCATAAAACCTGAGAGCTAGCTTGGACTCGACCATCCTTGGGTGTTGTAGGCTGGGTCAAAGAATAGTCCACAGGTTGGACATCTTTTGCTAGCTAGAGCAGCGGTCATCGCGTCCATCAAAAGGTCCAAGCGTTGTCCCAAGAAGTTATGGATATGGGCCTGTTCATCCATTTTTTGCCGCAGTGCTCCTCTGCAAATTGAATTGGGGTTGGCAGAGGTGGTTCCTCCATCATATCTGCGTCCATTCCTTCCGCTGCGTCCATAGCTTCAATTGTGTTCCCTGTGTCCACTATGTCTACTACGTCCCGTTCTGTGTCCATCGCTGCTAATGCTTTCAAGGCAGTGGCCACTTGCCAGGTGGGGAGATTTTCTTCCTCCACCATGCAAGAACCAATGCCATAGAAATGGTTTGGAGTGTGGGCTCTAGGAGGGTCAATTTCAGGGTTGCGGCTGAGCAGAGGGGAAGAAAGCTCGAGAGGGGGCATTTCTTCCATGAGAGGGCCACTGCCAAGGTCAATTGTGGGAATTGGGGTGGGGGGTTGGTTTTGCCTGAGACAACTGGTGATGATGAGGGCAATTTGGGCGGGGGGAAGACGATTGCATCTAGTATAGGCACTGTAATATAGTGGGCCTCGCCTGGATTTTCCTCGCTCCCTTGGCATGCTGCTAGCTTGGAAGAACGGAACCACAAAAGGCGAGGGCGAGCACAAAGCAGAAAGACTGTGGATGATCCAGAGAAGGCCAAGGAGCAGACGAGCTAAATGCCAGGGAGGAATGAGAGAATGGTCCATTATCCCAACTTCCACAAAGCCTTGCGAATTGACACGAGTAGGAGCCATGAGGGCCAAGGTGACTGCAACCCTGGTGTAGGTACACCCAACCTAGTTCGCGCATGGATCACTTAAATTTCCTCGAAGTACCCAACACACCTAGTCATTCAAACTGGAGGACGAGAAGATGACGATAGAGATTAATAGCTCCCTACACCACTTAACTCTCACTTCCATACCACTTGTCACCCATCCAAAAAACAATTCAACATATTAAATTATATATAAAATTATTAAAAAAATAAAAAAAATAAAACATAAACCATAAAATCACACAAACCAATAAATATAAATTCTTAACAAAAACACTCTACACAATTCAGCTTATTAAACTATATATAAAATAATATAAAATTATTAGAAAACATAAACCATAATATCCCAAACTCATGCCAATACTCGTACTTAAACATTAGTCATCTTTTCCTTTTCTGCATTTTCACCTTAACCGTTATATCCTTCATTTTATATTTTAAAATTATACCAATTTGCTCTTTCACATCTTTACTTTATTTTTCTATATTTTTATTATTATTATTTAAAAACTTATTTTTCCCTTTCTTATTCTACTTCCCTCTCCGCCTTTCTTTTTCATTTATTTGGAAATTTATATTTTGTTGGTCACACGTCTAAAATTTTGTTCAGCTTACTTTTCTTTTTCTCAATTTGAATTGATTTTAGTTTATTAATCTCTAAATATTTATTTCATATCATATTGCTTACTTCCTCTTTTCTTTCCGAATTTCCATTGTTTTGAATTTTAACCTTTTTTTTTTAATTTAATATTACATTTTTCATCCATTTTTTTTAATTTTTCTATGCATTTTTTAAAATTAATTTCCTTCTTTATTTTTATTTTTTTGTTAATTTGTGCGGAACCTGTTGGCTATGCGATTAACCTGTGGCTTGAGAAACCGCGACTCAGGGGCATCTAAGTCGTCAAAATCACCCGGGGATCACATCCGGCTTGAGCCACACCAACCTTTAACATGGTTGGATTTTTTGTCCCCGCAGGTTTCGAACCGGTGACTTTAACAACACGGAGTGGCTTAACAACACACTCCGTCACCGACTATCCTACACCTCGGGGACTAATTTCCTTCTTTATTAATTACATGCCATTTTATTTTTTTATTTTATGATGAGTAATTTACTTTTTCTTAAAAAAAAAAAAAGAAGTGTAACTTCAGGAAAAAAAAAAAAAGAGTTACCATTTTTAAGCACTAGAAAGCTTCTCAAAAAACAACAAAAGTACATGCTTGAAACTATAACTATAAAAATTACTAGCCATAGAGACTTCTTATTTGTCAGAACAAAATATGTCTACAAAGTGAATACAATTAGGAAAAAACTAGTAAAAGGACTATGTACAAAACAACAAAAATTTACATTCCAAGATAGTTGTCTTCCTTGTGGGAGATCATCTCGCCATCAGAGAACTCTTCTAGAGTCATATGGTTTTCATCGAGTTATGTGTGGGTTGATGAGTTGATGAAAAAGAGAAAAGATGGATTTTACATGATGTCCAAGAGCCACCATATCCAAATTTTCTAACTGAATGATCTCAGTCATCCAATTTATTGTTAATTTGGAATCACCCAAGACTTGTAGATCAAACACATTATGACTCATTGCACTCTTAAGTGCATAAGGGGCCTTAAACTCACCTTGATTATTTGAACCCAGACCTAAGTTTGTTTTTCTTGTGACATAATGAGAATCTGATAGATAAAGGATGAAACCCAGACCACAAAGTTGGCTCTTCCCTTGGCAAGCTCCATCGAAGAAACCCCATGCCATATTCTTGTTTATATCCACAACTCCTAACTCCCAACCCTTCCCTGCAGACAGGGATCGCTTATAACTTGACAACATGGACAAAGATTGTTGACAAACCTTAAAAGGAGGAAAACACCTATCTTCAAAAATACCAACATTTCGGGCCATCCATAAAACCCAGACAACCAGGATTGGAAGAATTCAGTACATCTTTGTTGATCCACATTCGTTGATCAACGTTAGTACATAGACACCCATCCTTAGTATTTTAATTCCCTTGTTTTTCTTTGCTTCTCAAATCTTCCTTACTTAGTTCCTTTTTCCTTTCAAATGCGGGTTGTGGGTTACACTATTATCAAATTCCTAAGCCCACAGACTTGCAAACTCATGTATTGATACTTAGTCATTTTTCTTCTTTTGAAATCCCAACACTTAGTCATTTTTCAAGTGATGCAGGATTCCAACATGTTCCAAACCTGCAACTCCTCATGTCCCATGTCCCGTAGTCTCACAACACTTAGAATGACCTACCTATCTCTACATCCTCCAAAATGCGCCCTCTACCTTTTTCATACTTAGTCATTTTCTTGGAATGTGGATGCAAGACACCTATATATTCCACTTACCATTTTCCCATGTCTTATTTCCCGTGACCGACAGTCCTAAATCATATAAAATGACCCTCTCACTTTCACAACCCACATAATGACCTTTTCCCACACTTAGCCAATTTTCTCATTGCGGATGTCAGAGTCCTTCCCTTTCACGATTTTCATTCTCCATGTCTTTTGTCATGCATCCCACAATCCCTCATTCATCATATTCCACTTTTCTTTCCTCTTTTCACACCTCCATACTTGACCATTTTCTGTCTTCCACGAAATCATATCACCATTTCCCTGTTGCATTTATTTTCCCTGCTATATCAACCGCCACTTGTGTGAACATAATGTCGTTATTAAAGTGACAAAGATTTTGTAAGCTTTGTAAGAAATTCAGAATCTCGTCATGCAGGAAGGCAACTTTGAAATAAGAACTAGGGTGATTAATCATCTGAGAAATACGTGGTAAATTAAATAAAGAACTAATATGCCAAGATGTAACAACCCTAGTTTTTATCCCTATGAACTATAATATATTATGTAATTGTGACTTAGGTCGATGAGCCAGTAAAGTTGAAAAGGGGTCGGACTGCCTAGAAAATGTAATACTTATATATATATATATATATATATATATATATATATATATATATATAATACATTGAGGGTTGTAGGATGGACAAGGAAAAGAGAGATAGGGTCTAGGATTCCACAAGAGAGGGGGCTAAAGGGGATAAATCTTTTATTATTATTATTATTATTATCATTTCACCCATCTTGGTTTTAGTTGGGAGAAGTGGTTACATGAGATTCTCGAGGAGGCCATGTGGTTCCTGGTTCAAGTAATTATATAAACCCTGCATGTGGGTTGTTTGGGGTTGTTATTTGTTTGGGAGTCAATCATTGTTTTGGTTTCTCATTGATTTTTCTTCATTCCATGTGGGGGAACATTCATTTGTTATCATTTCCTTGTTCTTTCTAATTCATGTGCTCTAGGTCTGGGCATGGAAATGAATAGTTGGAGGAGGAGAGCCATTGCTATATGGCTATAAGAATTTACTGATCATTCTAGGAGGGAATGAATGTATATATGCAAGAGATTGATGGTGTTTATGAAAGAACTATCCACAACTGAGGATCTTTGGGGTATTCTAGCATTGAGATTCTTAACCAGTAGCATTGAAGCTCTAGAAGAGAAATGTAACAACCCAAGGGATTGTGTGGCAGAGAAAGGGATTCATTTCCTTGGGTTGTGCAGGATGAAGGGGAAGAGAGATGGAAATTAGGATTTTGTTTTGGTTGGGAAAACTATAGAGCCTGTTAGCCAACTATAGTGATTTACATTTTTTTCCTAGGACCCATCTTTGTGGATTCATAGCCCTGACTCAGGGGTGACATTGTTGTTGAGAATGAATGAACAATAATGTCTATGGTTGGGAGGAACATCCTTGGTCTGCAACCAGTTGGTGAATGGTTCAATTAATGATAAGTTCTCTCTATGTTTTCTTGTATATTTATTTATATTCCACTATGTATTATTACCATGGGGCGTCCACTTAGTGAACCTGTGACATAACACGTGCATTCATGGTATATTAAGGAATACCTCTAGTTTCACTAGATATTGATAAATGCCTCCCAAAATCCTTTTATTGACCCCCCTCCCAATACATCTTTCCAATCAAAAAAGCCCTTATTTTTCCTAAATATCCCCTATTTTTACCAAATACCTCTTTTTATACCCCCAATACTTATAACCCCCCTACCCCACATTCCCCCCACCCCAATACCTACAATATATTGACTCTATTTTTCACAATTTTAACCCCCTTTATGAATGAAAGTGATAAGATATTGGTCAACAAGGTGAAGCCCCCGTGATTATTACTATCTCTAAGATGATGTGATTATGTCGTGCTTGGTCGATGTTAATGTTATTGCAATGCATGCTATTCATTTCTGTTATAGTTTAGCAAGTTCTAGTTTAATTTCATTCGTTGGATTCATGTTTCTTGCATGGAAAAATTGGAACAAAATCCTACCAGTCCAAGATGGTGAATTTGGAAGTGCCCAAGCAATGAGTACATTTCATATTTGTGGATGAGCAAATTGTTTTGGGTTTGTTGTTATGGGGGCATTGAAATTGGTATCAGAGAGCATAGTTTTTCGCTATGCTGATGCCAAGTATGCCTCAAAGTGTTCTTCATATCTATTTTGCATTGATGTTGCTTGGAATGGTGGTCTGGGTACGTCATAGATTGGTATCAAAGTTGTAGGTTGCAGTGTAGAGCCTTCAAGAGCATGTTATAGGACAACAAAAGTTGTTGGAGGAGGTTTTTGTTTTAAATAATTTCTATGGATAGTGTCACAGGTGAGAATATTGTGGTTTAAAAGTGTCGAGAAAACCCTTTAAATTATGCTCAGGTGATTCCTCACTACCTTGGCTTTCCATTGAGCCCTCAGTTTCTCGATTTGGGCATAAGAATTGATTGTTTTTCCTCCTGGATTGACAACACATTTACTACCATTGATCTCTTCTCTATGTCGGATCTTTGTCATTGATCTGTGTTCTATTATTTTTGTTTATCTCACATGCATAATTTTTTTTTGCATAAAGGGTTTATAATAAAAAACCAATCCTTTCTTACTGTAACATACCCAACCACCCATAGGCTTGGGTACACTACCTTCAAGTCCACCCTTGGACTTCTTTCTCTTACCGATACCTTTTTAAAATTTAAGGATGCATAAAAGAAAAGACATTAACGACATGCACAACAATATCCAACAAGCATGCATAATCTAAGATTTAGTTAAACGATAATTAAAATATAAAGCGGAAATACATTCATATACATGCAAATGATACAATAACAGAGAGAACTTATATTTATGAAAGATGGCACCAAATGGCTGCAGACCAAGGACGTTCCACCCAACTGTGGACACTACTATTCCAAATCTCAACAACAACGTCACCCCCGAGCCAGGGCTATGAATCCACAAGGATGGTTCCAGAGTGTTACTTGGCTTCCCAAACCAGTCAACACCCAAGCTCTCACAAGCTTCCCAACTCTCACAACAATCCAAGTGCCCATCTCTCTTCTACCCAGCTTGCACCACCCGAGAGAATGGACCTCCACCCTTCTCTGCCACACAATCCCTCGGGAAGTCCTTCTCCTTATTCGGGCTCCAATGCAACTGGTCCAAAATCTCAATGCTAAAACTTTCAGGAATCACAATTGTGAGAAACGCTGGACACAGGCCAATGCATCTCAGACATGCAGGCCTCAAATCACGACTGGATCACACCAGTGACCACTATAACCAACTATCCTGTGGCTAATCTTCAACAGTTTGGTTCCCTTCCCAAGCCAAGATGCAGATGAGGATGGATCAATGAATGGGTAAGTGGGTGCATGAAAGTGCATGAGGGAAATGAAGGGATGTACAGGAAATAAACAAACAAGCCATCAATTGAATCCCCCCATTGGACCAAAGGTGGGTTTAAGTAAATTTGTGGGGTATCAAGAACCTCCTGTCCTTCTCCAAGAAGCTCACATAACCGATCCCCTCCCATAGACAAAAAAGGTATTTAAAATAGGAATAAACACTTAGCCCCTCAAGCCCCCCCTCTTGTGGAATCATAACCCCCTATAACTCTAGTCCTTGTCTACCTAGTAGCCAACAATGTGTTTATTATTAATAATTATCAAAACATTACATTTATTGGGCATATTGGCCCTTTAATAATTGTTTGGGAACTAAGGCCTCTCAACATTGTAACAATACATTATTTAAAAATGGGGGTTCGAAACCTGGGGTGTTACATCCCCTCCCCCTTATCTTGGCACTGTCCTCACTGCATATACAAAATAGAGATCAAAATCTCAAATTTATTAAAAAATTTGTGGGTACTCTGCCCGCATGGCATCTTCATGCTCCCAGGTAGCATCTTTAGGACTGTAGCAGGTACACTAAACTTTTACCATCTCTATAACTCAATTTCAGAGCATTTTGTACTTTCTATCCAATACCCGTACTAGCTGAACCTGAAAGTCTCCCTCCATCTCTACCTGAATCAGATGCCAATCAATAACATGGTTAGGTTCATGTACATATTTCTTTAATAAATATACATGAATTACATTATGCACATTCATGGAAGCAGGCAATGTAAACATGTTTTCAACTGGCCCTATTATGTCCAATATTTCAAATGGACCACAGAATCTGGCTGCCAGCTTGTACAACTACCCAATTTCAAAGAGATTTTCTTGGGCTTCACTTTCAAAAGTACATGTTCCCCTACTTTAAATTCTCTAGTTGTCCTGTTCTTGTCGGCATAAAMTTTCTGTCTATCCTGAGCTGCCTTTAAATTCTTCTTGATCTTAACCACCTGATCTTCCATGTCCTTGAGCAGATCTAGCCCAAGTACCACTCTATCTGCTAAGTTGTCCCAACTCACTGGAGTATTGCATTTCCTACCATACAAGGCTTCAAATGGGCTCATTCTCAATGAAGCTTGATACCCATTATTATATGCAAACTCAACCAAGTGTAAGTAATCTTCCCACTTAGATGGCTTATCCATCACATACATTCTCAACATGTCTTCAATTATTCGACTGACCCTCTCTATTTGGCCATCTGTCTGGGGATGATACGCGGTGCTAAAGTTTATATTTGTGCCAAATCCTTTAAACAATCCCCTCCATATATTGGAGGTAAAATTTGTATCTCTGTCCAAAACGATTGTCCTAGGTATCCCATGCAACCTAGCAATTTCCTTCATGAAAATTTCTGCAATATTAGCCATTGTATGCGTTGTCTTCAAAAACACAAAATGAGCAGCCTTTGTTATTTTGTCAACCACCACCATGATTGAATCATCTTTCTTATTCGTTCTGGGTAATCCTATGATAAAATCCAAGGTGATCAGTTCCCATTTCTTCTCTCGGATTGGCAATGGATGCAACAAACCCACTGGGTGCCTATGCTCAACCTTCATCTTCTGAAATTCCATATATCAAGTGATGTAATCATCAACATCCTTCTTCATTCCCGGACAAAAGAACTAGCTTTTTACTGCTGTAATTGTTTTCTGGTAACTGAGATATCCAACATAAGGAACATCATGCATTTCCTTCAATACCAAATTCCTCAATTCTCTGGAACTGGGAACATAGATTCTATTTTTATGCATGAGTAATCCGTCTTCCTTTATCTCATACTCCTTTATTTTCTGTTTTACATTTCCTTGTTGTAAGTTTTCCTTTACCTGTAGGTAATGCTGATATGTAACAATACCATCTAAAATTCTTCTCTTCAAGTCTGACTAATGCATATTGATAGCAGTAGCATGCATGGTATGCACTCTTCTACTAAGTGCATCAACAACTTTATTCTCCTTGCCCTTGATATGCTTGATATCGAATTCATATTCACTTAAAAATTCCAGCCATCTTGTTCGCCTGGCATTCAATGTTGGTTGTTCAAAAAGATACTTCAGGCCAATGTGGTCTGTCCTTAATTCAAATTTCTTCCCCTTGAGGTAATGCCTCCACATCCTCAAGGCGTGGACAATGGTAGGAAGTTCCAAGTCATGCGTGGCATAGTTCCTCTCATGTTCCTTAAGCTTTCTGGACTCATATCTAATGACATGTCCATTTTGCGTGAGGAATCCCCCAAGTTCTTCCTTACATGCATCTGTACATACCACAAAACTTTCATTTGGGTCAACAATCTTTAACACAGGTGGAATAGTAAGTAATTCCTTCAACAAATTAAAATTCTTTTCACACTTGACTGTCCATTCAAATTTAGTTCCCTTCTTTGGCAAAGAAGTGATGGGATGAGAAATCTTAGAGAACCCTACTATGAACCTTCTGTAGTAGCTAGCTAATCCCATAAAATATCTGACGTCTGACACATTTTTGGGTGTTGGCCATCCTCTAATGAATTCGATCTTCTATGGATCTACTGCAATGCCCTTCTATGAAATATTGTGTCCCAAGTAATGGATCTGCTTTTGATAAAAAGAGCACTTACTCAACTTGGCATACAACTGATGTTCTCTTAGTACTTGAAACACCAGTCTTAAGTGATGTTCATGCTCCTCTTCAAACTTAGAATAGATAAGTATGTCATCCAGGAATACTATGGAAAACTTATCCAAATAATTTATGAATATGTCGTTCATTAAGAACATGAAGACAGTTGGTGCATTGGTCAGTCCAAATGGCACCACTACAAATTCATAATGCCCATACATGGTCCTAAAGGGTGTCTTATGAATGTCTTCTTCCTTGATTCTTACCTGATGGTATCCTTCCCTCAGGTCAATTTTTGAAAATATCTTTGCTCCTCTTAGTTGATCAAAGAGGTCATCAATTCAGGGTAGAGGATACTTGTTCTTTATAGTGTACTTGTTCAGCTATTAGAAGTCAATACACAACCTCAAGGTTCCATTCTTCTCTTAGACAAAAAGTACTGGTGCTCCCCAAGGTGAAACACTTGGACGTATGTACCCTTTCTTCAACGATTCCTCCAACTGCATTTGTAATTCTTTTAACTCTGGTGTGCTCATTCTGTAAGTTTTTTTTGACACTAGGACATATCATGTCACTAAATCAATTGAGAAATCTATTTCCCTCCTTGGTGGCAATCCTAGTATTTCTTGGAATACATCTTCAAATTCCTGTAGTACCGATAAATCTTCAAGGCTTGGCCCTTTTGTATTATCTGGCTCTTCCACATGAGATGCATACAACTAACATCCTTTCCTAAAACATCTTTTCAACTGTAAGGCTGAAATCTCCCTTATAGAGATGTGTCTTGTAACTCCTTTCACAGTGCTCTATTTTCCATTTCGATCAAGACATGTAAATTTCTTGTTATGACAATCTAGGACAACATGATGCTTGTCTAACCAATCCATTCCAATTAGAATATCATAAGACCCCAATGGTATGATATTTAAATCCATACTAGTATTCATGCCATTAAGACTTATGGAACAACTTCTGACCATGTCATGGATTCTCCTTTTGGTTCTAGTGGCTATCTGAACCAAACTTTCTTTTCCAAGTTTAATTTTCTCCAAATGTAATCTATCCAATATATTAGGATCAATGTAGCAATGAATTGCTCCTGAATCAATCAAAATAGCAACAGGATGATTTATGATCTTACCTTCCACCTCGATCATATTGGACTGGTACTCTTCTTGTCGATCATTTAAAGCTACATAGATTCTTCCCATATCTTCGACTGTCGTAGCCTCTTGAATGTTGTGCACAGTCTTCACTCTGTCCTTTCTGTGTGGGAAATCCTTGAACACGTGATCTTCCTTGCATCCCCAACATTGGATTGGTGGTCTTCCCCTTTTTCCCAAGGAATCTTCCTTCTTAAAATCTCCCTTAGCATACTGATCTTGATGATTTCTATTAGGCTCATTCCTATTGAAGGGAGGTTTGAATCCTTTCCTCCTCTGATCAAACTTCACATTTTTCTTGTCCTTCCAAGATTTCTGCAAAGATTCTCTTCCCTGGCCTTGCTTATACATGTATTTAGCCTTCCTGATGGCTTCAGTTAAGGTCTTGGGATCATCATACTTGATCTTTTCCTTATAAAAGGCTGACAGTCCACTCAGATCTCTGTATTTTCACTTTCTTATCACCAATGAACTTGGCGTATTTTAACAATACCAAGAAGTTCTCCTTGTATTCTTCCATATTCATGCTTCCCAATCTGAGTTCAAAGAACTCCTGCATTTTCTTGTCATAGAAATGATCTGAGAGGTACTCCTTCTTGAAGTACTTATTAGACAGTTTCCAAGTGATCCTACTCTCATTAATGTGCTCCACTTGCTTTAGTTGGTCCCACCACATTGCATATTTCCCATGTAAATGGTAGGTGGAAATCCTGGCTTCCAGATTTGATGAATAGTTATGCAACTGAAAAATATCTCCTGAGCCAAAGAAACCATGCTTGAGCATCATCTTCCCTTTCTCTTTCACCCTCAAAGGAAGGTGGATTGAGCTTCCTCTTCTCTCCTTGCAAACTATCTACCTCTTGTTTCCTTCTTTGGTGTCCAACAAGAGACACCTCTAGACTGCTTACGGGATCATCCACTGCATAAAAATTTCTTTCTGAGTAAGGAGGTGAGTGGTGTTCATGAGCTCTGCTAGCACTTCTGGAATAAACAACTCTTCCATGATCATCCCTTCTTTCATTGCACCTGCATTCGTCCTCTTGTCTCAAGTTTGATCCCTTCTTCGTTTTCTTTGCAACTGATTTAAGCTTTGAAACACTCGAGCATTTATCTAAATTTTCTCTCTCATCAGTATCTCATTGTCTTCTTTGTAGCTTTGCACTTCCATCTTCAGGATTCTTACCATTTCCTGTTCTCCTTTTCCCTTGCGTCCATTGGACTTTGTATCTGCATTACCAACTCTAGTATTCTATCCTTCGGCCTCCTTATCATGACTGGAGGCTCCCTCGCCTTCTTCCATTTCCTCAATATGCATCCTGAGATGATGTGCTTAAGCCCCTTAATTTTGCAAAATGTGCAAGCGACCATTTTGTTAGAATTACGCATATGATAAACAAAATTGCCAAACCATGCTACAAGTCTCTTTTTTTGTTTTTTTTTGTTCATGGAGATCATATCCCATTATATGAAAATAACAATGTCTGGTTATCCTTGGCTGACATAGAATTTTATCCTGCACATGCGCTTCCTTCTAACTACCTTCCCATGTGACCATGACTAGAAATCGAAGCTAAATCCTTCCTTAACACTTTTCTGTCTCGAAGACAACCAATTTATCCCTTAGCCCTCCTTCCCTCATCTCTCTATCTGCATATGACCATGATCATGACTCTGTGCTTAGCTTAAAAATCACTTGTCCAGAGCTTCGGGACTTCAGAACTTTCAACCAGGATTGGATCAAGGGTCCTCGTCCTCTTTCACGATCAATGATCGAGATCCACTTCGGGATTCCACTCTTCGGGGGTCTCAAATTTCCTTGCTTGCCTCCTCCCGGACTTCTTTTACCCAGAGTTCATGATCTAATGATGAGTGTCCTCCCACAGATCAACTTTTGTGAATCACTTCATCTCTTCGGGCTTCAAAAGTTTCAAAATTTCCTCCTGCACATTCTCCCAGAGTGCTTTTACCCGAAGTTGATGATCCTTCGACATGTGTCTTCTAGAATCAACGATCGATGTGTACTCCAAACTTTGGGCCTTCAGGAGTTTTTGACCCAAAACAACCTGTCACATATTTCCCCTCTGGAGTGCCCTGTCTCTGGAATGTACAATATTTCACCACATGGTGAAATACTAGAAGCAGACACGTGGTCCAATCAGGTGGGTGACACATGTCACATTCTAACTGACATTTCAATACTCCATATGCTCAAAACTTACTAACACATGGCACACATCCCATGTGTCCACATCATCCCCGACAACATCTAGAAGCCATGTCAGTTCCAAAATTTTTGGGTTCCACGTCGCCTCCTAGTGACGTCATCGTGCCCCACCACTTCGGCTCTTCAGGCTTCAGGAATTTGGGGGTTTCCACACTAGCACACTTCTAATTCTCCCGAACTCCGATTTCCTGAACCGGCCAAAATGCCGCCATGTCTCTCCTTTATCGGATGACCCATATTAACCTCAAACTTCAAGACTTCGGAAGTTACTGCTGCAAGGATCAACAAGTGCAATTCCTTTGGGCCTTCGGACTTTGGAAAACTCAAACTTCAACTTTTTTTCCGATTTTTTTTTATCCAAAGCTCACGATCTACTGACGCGTGTTTCCCACGGATTGAAAACTACGATTTATTCAGGTCTTCTTACTTCAAAGAAATCAACTCTCAACCTTCTCTTTTCCCCAAAGTGCGCATATTTTTGTCGTGTGTCCTCTTAGATCAGACGACTGTGATTCACTTCGGATCTCCATGGTCTGGAAATCTCAATTCTAAACTTCTCCTCGCTTTTATTTTCCCAGAGTTCTTTCACCTAGAGCACACGATCAGTTGACACGTGTCCTCCTAAAGATCGACGATCCTTGACTACTTCTTCTCTTCGAAGGTTCGCCGCTCGAGCACTAGCAAGTCACATCACTACATGCCTTTCAATTTGCGGGGGAACACATCATTTTTTTGGAGTAACTCTCTTTTCGCCTCATAATTTTGCCGATGCTGACACGTAACCCCTTATTGAAACCATGGTTTGGATTGTGGGATCGCCTTGGGAAATTATTTCCCATGCAACTCGGTTCCCCACAATGCCTCCTATCCATTGATCTCTCTCTCCAATGGGATGCGATGATTATGACCTTAACCCTTGCTTCCTTTACATCAGACAACCCCTGTTAACCATTCCTTTGATCCAACGATCCCAGATCTCTCCTTATCCTACAATGGTGATTGCTCCTAAATTCGAACTGGGGATGGTCATGATCCTTCAAATCCCTTACAACTGATCTTTGATGATCTAAATCCTGCGTAGATTCTTCAACGCCATTCCTCTTGAGATTTTCAACTTCCCAGTCAGAGTTCAATCTGTAACTACAAGACTTTGGCCAACAGACTCGGCCCATATCGGCCCGATGTTTGAATCAGAATCTCTGATACCAAACTGTAACATACCCAAGTACCCACAGGTCGGGGTACGCTACCTTCAAGTCCGCCCTTGGAATTATTTCTCTTACCGATACCATTTTAAAATTTAAGGATGCATAAAAGAAAAGACTTTAACAACATGCACATCAATATCCAACAAGCATGCATAATTTAATATTTAGTTAAACAATAATTAAAATACACAGCGAAAATACATTCATATACATGCAAATTATACCATAACAGAGAGAACTTATCTTTATGAAAGATGACACCAACTAGCTACAGACCAAGGACATTCCACCCAACCGGAGACACTACTATTCCAAATCTCAACAATAGTATCACCCTCAAGCCAGGGATATCAATCCACAAGGATGGTTCCAGAGTGTTACTTGGCTTCCCAAACCAGTCAGCACCCAAGCTCTCACAGGATTTCTAACTCTCACAACAATCCAAGTACCCATCTCTCTTCTACCCAGCTTGCACCACCTGATAGAATGGACCTCCATCCTTCTTTGCCATGCAGTCCCTCAATCAGTCCTTCTCCTTATTCAAGATCTAACGCAAGTGGTCCAGAATCTCAATGATGGAACTCTCAGGATTCGCAGCTATGATCAATGATTGACACAGGCCAACACATCTTAGACATGCATACCTCAAATCATGGCTAGATCACACCAACTACCACTACAACCAACTATCCAGTGGCTAATCTTCAACAGTTCGGTTCCCTTCCCAAGACAAGACATGGATGAGGATGGATCAATGAATGGGTAAGTGGGTGCATGAAAGTGCATGAGGGAACTGAAGGGACGTATAGGAAATCAACGAACAAGCCATCATTTGAACCCCCCCATCAGACTAGAGGTAGTTTTAAGTAACTTCGTCAGGGATCAAGAACCTCTTGGTCTTCCCCAAGAAGCTCACGTAACCAATCCCCTCCCTTAGACAAAAAGGGTAATTAAAATAGGAATAAACACTTAGCCCCTCAAGCCCCCTCTCTTGTGGAATAATAGCCCCCTATATCTCTAGTCATTTTCCATATAGAAACCAACAATGTGTTTATTATTAATAATTATCAAAACATTACATTTCTTGGGCATGCTGGCCCTTTAATAATTGTTTGGGCACTTAGGCCTCTCAACATTGTAACAATAGATTATTTAAAAATGGGGGTTTGAAACCCGGGGTTTTACAGTTACTTGTGTGAGAATGAAGGACTACGAAACCTTGTAGAGCCACACACAATGTAAAATTTTGGCTGGGGAATTGGTGGTTGTTGGCTCAGTGTACCAAACCAACATTTGATCACCCTTGTTGGATAGGAGTTACGTGGGGTTTGAATATGGTGGCTTGGTTGGCTAGTTTCCCATGACCAAAACCCCCTTGTTAGGAGTGCATTGGAAGAATTGAATGCAATTAACCCAGTGGGACGATACCTTGGTGGTCGGCGAAGCATTTTTGGCACAGGGGTAGACCCAAGGTTTAACACTTCAACTGTGCACCAACAAAACCCTAACTACCGACCCTTTTGGAAACACCTGCAAAGAAAATGAAGTCTCATCCGAGATAAAGGCAGGGGGGGTTGCAGGACTTGGATGTCTACAACTAGGCTGGGACATAGATCTATGATTACAACACTTAACATAACGCTTAAACAACAATATGCATTAGTTCTTGAATCTCATTCACATCACAGATCAAACCCTTAATACAGATCAATGCAGTAACAATAAAGATCAAGTACTTCCCATCACTTAGCACATAACATTATCTCAGATATAACATTCAGTCACATCATTAAGCATTAAGCTACAACATCATATGCATTCATTATACATAAAATCAACAACACTAAGAAAATAATCACATAATTAACATCGCACAAAGCACATCGGGACATTCTTTTGGTCCTGTGCATAGAGCCATAGAGCCCAACTTTGCATTGGACAGGTGATTTGCGCACATCACACTAGATCCACCTTCCTCAAAATCAGGTCAAGGCACAAAGACAACTCCTTGATAGCACAAAGCCTTACATAGTGTTTCTGCACAAAACACTTACAACTTCTTGCACTAATCCTATCACAAGTAACTAGTTCTTACATCGCTTAGCTATCTATTTATACATTACAAAAAGGCATAATCATGGGTAAACCCATGGGACAACATCCCTTAACCCATTACATAAACCCTAAATCCCTTTACTGGGTCCACAATCCTGCAAAATGAGTGAGATACCATGATCTCTACTCCGCTTGGGCGCTCCATCTTCGACTAGCCTGTCGAAGTCCCAAAAATGGTCAGACATGACCAATTTTCTCTCAAAACATGGTCAAGGTCCAACAGGTCCCCAACACTCACCTGTGACTTGTCCCAAGTCACTTAGATCTGGGAAACATTGCTTCAAAGTCCTCGATCTTAGCTCGAGCTTCCTCAAATTGTTGCTTCGCCGGAGCTTCCTGCTTGGTGAAATCCTGAATCACTTGCTTAGTAATAGGCCCTTCCAGACATTGTTCCACTGTCGCAACCAGTTGGTCTAGTTGCGAGCCTTGTCCTTCAACTTCTTCAAAAATCATGCAGGCGTCATCCTGCACCGACTGTAGTCTCTGTGTCACTTCCATGAATTTTCTCTGGATAGCAATAATATTCTATTGAACTGCGCATTGTTCCTATGATCTTTTCATATTCTTGACTGTAGTAAGCAACTTCATTTGTGCTTGCACGGTAGACGCCTGTTGTTTCACCTCCTGGAGCTATGCTTCTAATTTCCTCAGCTTCGGATCTTCTACAAGGTGCTCATAGGTTTTCACACTTCGATCACTCAGTTTCTTACACTCTGAGGTGAGTGCTCTGATTATTTCTACAGTGTTCATGGAAGCTTCCTCCCTTTGGTTGCGTACTTCTTGCGGAGTGCTTGACACTGCTTGGATTTCTAGCTCCATTACCCTTGCTTGAAGCTACTGAATGGCCTCAACAAGCTTACCCACTTGTATCTCGAATGACTCTTCTTCCTCCTGTGCCAAGCCTGAAACAGAGTGAAGTTATCTAGTCACTACCTCTTTGATCGCAATCTGCGCTGTGAGTAGTTGGTCTTTTTCTTCCTGTATATTCGCATTTTTCTTCTCGAACTTTGCCTGAATTTCATTTTTATCCTTATACACAACTCGAAGTTTCTCTAGGACCTCCTAATTTTCTTTCTTCAAGGCCTCTGTGGCCTACTCCTTTTCTTCTTAGACCCGACGAAGTCAAGCCTCGGTTGCATCTGCTATCCTTCGTAATTGGGTGGGCTCATCCCCCAATTCTGCAATTTTCAATGACAAAGGCATAGTAGGTACTGTTTGGCTCGAATAGATGGCTTGTTGTATGTCCTTGAGCTCTTTCTCTATTCTTTTATACAGTGTTTCTTGCGTCGCTTCATGTCTCTGCAAGATATCCTCTGAAGCATCCTCCACGACTGCAATGATGAGATTGACATTGTCCATTGTGAGCACATTCTTCGACTGTGGCTTATTGGATTGGGTCTTCTTTCTTGCTGAGGGTTTCTGTGAAGAAACTGTTATCACCCTATAAGTTATAGGATCAACTAGTGACTGGAATATTATCTGTCTCTAGTGTTTGTTGACAAATGATTTTTCATTCTACAAATAGTTTGAAAAAGAAAAGAAAAAAAAAAAAGGGAAAAAGAAAAGAAAAAGAAAAAAGAAAAAAGGAAAGAAAAAGAAAAGAGGGCATAAAAGAATTTCAATAAAACCCCCATGCAATAATAGTAACTTGGTCCATACCTTTCAAGCATGGCCAGGTTCTCTTTAAATTGATGTTGATAGGGTTAGTGAATAAGTTTGGCTAAACCGTTTAATCTTAGCCAAAGTGTATAGGTTAGATTAGTGAATAAATCTAGCCAGACTGTCTAATCTTGGTCAGATAGCCCCAGGGTAGAGTAAATTCTTAACCCAACAGTTTAATCTGGGTTAATTGTCATAGAGAACCAGGTTAGAGTATAGGCTAGTGTCTTTATTTCAATAAAACCAGCTTGATGATCAATGTTACACCATGATTTGGATACCTAAAATGTTGTTTGACTAACCCCTTGGTGGTGTAGACATGGAAAAGCCTTGGAAAACCCATGAAATGCACTTATCCTAAGTCTCTCAGCACATGTATT